>JAODAL010007985.1:0-121131 GCA_025379985.1 Phyllomedusa bahiana | reverse complement strand
AAAATAAAAAAACGCACTCTGAAGAACAAAATTTTGAAGGCTAGCAAATAAACACTCTTCCTGGCACGAGATCCTACCCATTACACTCTATTCTGTTAGAAATACCTGGGTAGCCCACATGGTCTCACTCCTCAGGAGATAGTATTCTCAGGCCCGACCAGATTAGGGAGGTTTCACACATAGCAGTTGAGTGCAGGGAACGATTTTTTATTGTTTAATAATTATTTTAAATTTGATCGGCAATATTATTTACAGCTCTCTGGGGTGCCTATGGGGGCTACTGCCTCTCCGTCCCTAGCCAATTTATTTATGGCGTGGTGGGAGCACTACGCCATTTATTGCTCTCAGGATCCTTTGTTGCAAGACATCGTCTGGTATGGGCGTTACATGGATGACCTCCTCATGGTTTGGGGTGGTGATGTGACGTCCATACCAGACTTTGTTGCGCATTTAAATGACAATGATATTAATCTGCGATTTACGTTCTCATGTCATCAGTATCAGATTCCTTTCTTGGATCTCTTACTTATAGGTGATCAGAAAGAATCTAGGGTTTTCACGTCCCTATATAGGAAGACTATCAGTGGTAACACTATCCTGCGTGCAGACAGTTGTCATCCAGCACATACAACAGATGCTATCCCCTATGGGGAGTACTATAGAGCACGCAGGGCCTGCACCAAAGAGATAGATTGGGAAAAGGAATGTATCACCATTGATAAGAGACTTAGCACCAGAGGGTATACTGGAAAACATTTGGAGAGAGCTAAAGAGAAAATACAAGGTACAACACAGAATGATTTGTTATTCAGCAGAAAATGTAAAAAGATGGAGCAGTGCCACACAAAGGGAGTTGTATTTTCTACGCCATATAGCCAGGATTATGAACTGATCAAAAAAATCTTTCTCAAAAATATTAATATCTTGAGGAAGGATTCAGTTTTGGCAGACATTGTTGATGAGGGCATATTTGTGGTCCCTAAACGTAATAGAACCATAGGTAGTTCCATTTCTCCTAGTAATTTTCAAACTAAAAGAAATGTGCACAATTGGCTTTCCCTAATAGGGTTTTATCCATGTGGAAAACAACGTTGCGGTACGTGTAAATATACTCAAAAAACATATAAGTTCACTAGTAATAAAATAATGGATAGAGTATATAACATAAAGGATTTTATAAATTGTGATAGCGATCATATAGTTTACATCATACATTGTACCACTTGCAACAAGGCATATATTGGCAGCAGTATTCGTAAATTTAAAGTAAGAATATCGGAACACCTTACCAGTATTAAGAAGGGCAATGTCTCTCATTCCGGGGCGGCTAGACACTTTGTGGAGCATCACGCAGGCGCAGTGGATAGCTTTCTCTGCTATGCCATTGAGAGAGTGGGGAAGCCACAGAATGGTGGAGATTGGCAGAGAAAAGTTACGCTTGCGTTGAGGCGCAGTGGAAACACACGTTGGAAAAAAGAGTACCGTCTGGGATGAATTATAGAGGCGACCTTGCCCTGATTTATTAGAGAAAAGTAGGTGTTCAAAGAAAATGTTATAATGTATGCATACATTGGATAGATTTGGCATATGTTTATGTATATGTTTTTAACTGAGGGATTATGACGAGGATGGGGTGGGAGTCTATAAGTCCTCCCACTAATCTAACACTATAAAACAGAGCACTTTTGGGTATATGTTATTGCCGTGATCAAGGACTATATAGCCTGAAACGCGTTGGCGTCAGTGTACCCCCTGGGGATGACTAAATAAAACGCAGCACATTGCTTTGTACTAATTCCGCTGGTGTTCAAGTTTCTTTGCTCTGCAGGGAACGATAGCCTTGTAAATTATGTTATAAATCTGTGTAATGAATTGAAACTAATCCATGCCATAGTGTTCTCCTCCATTCCAGATCCAGACTCTGATCAAAGCTACATCCTGGTGACTTTGTGTGGGTGCAGAAACACGTCAGAGACTCTCTGGAGCCCAGATTTGACCATACCAAGTAGTCCTGATGTCCCAAACCTCAATGAAACTTGAAGGAAGACCCACCTGAGTGCATGCTTCACACTGCAAGAAAGTGACTGCGACCAATAAGTCATCATGAACTTTTCCCTTATCCTTTCATATGTTGTCTAGTCTGGATGTGTGAAGGAATGCAAGAGGGACAACCAAGGGGAGTACCTGATGAATTCAAGGCTAGGGATCAGATCAAAGCAGGGTTTGAATCACTTATGCCCCAGATAACAATCAACAAAAGTATGGACTGGGTAAATTTCATCTATTATAATCAACCGAGGTTTGATAATTACACCCGAGATGCCTTACAAGGTATAGCTGAACAATTAAGCGCCACCTCCATCATGAATTTCCAGACTCATTGAGGGTTATGAGATTGTAAACAATCCATTGATACCTCTGCCGGGGACTGCTCTGAGGTGTCACCTGTCGGTCGTTGGTCAACTTTCATCCTTACCATCAAAGGCTCTTGGAGGAGGCCGGCGGTTGCTTGGTTACGCCCCTTGGAGCAAGCCTGACAGTGGTTCAGTGGGTTCAACACCCGCTCCACCTGTTCACCCTGCTGTCTAAGGAGAGTGACCGTTACCCATTCTTGTTCAGTCTAGGGGAGAGCATCAATCATCATTCCTGCTTTAAGGGGGAGCATTAGAACAGATTTGGATGTTTTTGGGGGGGACTGTCAAGTTTGTAATTTAAGGAAAAAACATCAAAAGTCTGTTTCATCATTACATTCTTATTAAGCTCATCAGATAGTTTGTTAAACTGCTTTTACTGCTATAAATCCTTATCGAAGTATCAGATATCTTCAACACAGCTTTCCTTGAGACAATGCATTGTCTGCTGAAGCAAGAAAGTCAAGGACGTCCTCCTCCTCCCAGATAATACAGAGGAGAGCTTCGGAATGTGTCATATCAGCTAATGCTTCATACGTACATGCAAATTATAACTTGTCTCTTAGCAACCACCAATTAACCAATCATGTGGTGATAAAATAGTCATGTGATTAAAAAAGTTCTATTGGAATGTAATTTACTGTGATTAAAGCAGAATCATGTCCGAGACGGAAGGTGTTGGTCATGTTTCTTGAGCTCTGGCTGCCAACAGCAATAATAATAATAATATAATTTGGAGGAGGCATTTAATTGGATAAGGAGTGGAACAAAGATAGATTCCACACCTGATTTAATCATCTTGACACATCCACTCTCCCAATTGGCTCTTCTTATCTACATTTTAAATGACCCTCCTCTCTCTTTGTTAGAGAGAAGAAAAATAATTAAGGGTAGCAGCCATTTTGGCATATCAGGGTGTGTCTGAACACAGACGCCATCTTGTGGGTTGAATAGACATTACACATAATACATTCTATAACAGTTATCCTTTAAAAACAGATTATATATGCGGCCATTTGCTAGCACATTAAAAAGTGTATGGTTATACAGGCAGCTTTTACGTGCTCTGTGAGGGAGCTGAAACGTCGCTCTTTTGAGCATGGAGGGATAAACTACTTTATTGCTTGAATGCATTTTGGAGTGCCGTGGACTTTTTTTACTCATATATATATATATATATATATATATATATATATATATATATATATATATATATATATCTATATATAATATATATATTTATATATATATATATATATATATTGTAACAGCTCCACTCACATTTTGGCCACCATCTTGGTTCAGCTGGGGGTTTCTTCGCTCCGGGATCGCCGCTTTTGGTAAGCGGTCTGGCACCCCAATATATGTAAACTACACCGGTTCTCTTTCACTCAAGGGCCAGCTTTATTTCCTTAAAAGCGATTTTTTAAGGTTCGCACAAAACACAAATAAACTTTTCTAGGGCCATCTACCCACTAACTGAAAATAACATCCCCCCTTCAAACGAAGGGTCAGGCCTATCCCGAAGCCCCACAAAAATACCTTCCCCAGCGCCTATGGGTTTGGTTCTCCTAAGCCTATGGGGGAAGAGCCTCTTTTCAGTCCACTGCTGCCCCACACTCCCAGCAGAAAACCACCCCCCCCATCACCGGGATGGGGGCCTTAAAAATTTCGTCTCCAGAGAATACACAAAAACCTTCCTGGGGATGCGGGGACAGCCACCCCCCCCAAACCCCTAGGTTTTGTCCCAAAAAAGCCACCCCATACATAGCGCCTAGCATATTCTAGCCCCATTTCTGAAAGTTCAGTATATATCCTTACAACACAATAAGGTGACTTTTCCCCACTGAGCCCAGGTCCTCATGGCGCATCGCATATTTTTCTGCACACCCTCTAGGGCAGAAAAACCTGCGACTATGGGGGTCGCTCTGTCACTTATCCCTCCCCCTTGAAAAAAGGCGTGGGACTTTGCACCTTGTCCTTCCCCTGGGTCAATTCCTACACAGGGCACCGTTTTTTCCCATATCCTCAGGGAAACATTTTCCACATACCCTGTGGCTCACCCCACGATTTTTTCCCAAAATGAGCACCCAGGTCATACCTTACAACCAGGGGCATAACTTTATGCACACTTGCAACAATGTCCCCACCTTCACCCGTAGCCGACTTCACGGGTATTTACAACCTCACCAAGGCGTAAAAAATTTACCCCCTCAGGGTCATATCCAATGGCCGCTGGGGGCGCCCCTAAGCCCAACCGCTACCTCTTTGGGCTGCAATTACCATAGACCACAACTTCTCTTCACCCCACGGTCTCTGGCCCTCACTGATTTCTCCTGCCCCTGAAGTTTCTCTCTTGGCTAAAAGCTGTCATCTGATTTTTTCATGCAACTTCTGCTGCACTAGGACCACAAAGCCCCCTAACAGCATGCTAGTAATTTGGGGTTTCCCCACTCCCAAAACCTCATCACTTACGTGGGTTTTTACCCAATAGACTGGGCAGACAAAGCGCCCCCTCCAAAAACCGCTGTTCAAAACCTTACTGCACGGGCCCCTTCATTAATGTTGGGGGACATATTCCCCTGTGCACACGTCTCACTGGCGTTTCTAGCAGCCGATCTTCTGCAGCAAGTGTGGAGATGTTTCCTGAATCCCCTGGCACTGTCTTAAGGGAAAATACTCAACCTCTTACCCCTGAGGATAAAAAACTCTCCGCCCCCCAATGGCCCCCTGAGCAAACCCTTTTTTTCTGGGTCTAGTTTTCACTACATCACTGCAATCCTTTGACCACTGCAGAAAAAAGCTATGAAAAATACAGAACTTTGGGAAAAAAGTTCCCTTTTGCTGCACTACAGGTCCCAGCATGACCATTCTCTTTCCCCTGATAATCCATCATCCTTACCGGGCACTGAAATTGTCGTTCCATTCCACACGAAACAGAGACTCTTCACAGAATGGTTTTTCCCCAGGTCAAAAAACCACCACACTTTTTTCTCCTAATTCATCATGGTAGCGAGCCCTCACACAAGCAAGCAATCCCCTTCCTGGGAAGGTTCTCTATCGGCAACACACTTCGAGTTTCCATTAAAGCGGTAAACATCTCTCTGGGCCCACAGGATCAGAACCTAACTGCTGGATCCCTCACAGGACAACATCCCCTGTGTACTGGGCTGTTTCCCCCCTATGACCTCTGGGGCCACTAGAGCAACCCCCCCTGTAGCAATTATTCATCCCACGTTGAAAAAACAAGTCACCAACCCCCTAGGAAAGCAGCCTGGGGACACTGAGCCCAAACTCACAGCCTGCTGCTCTCAGCCCTTTTTACCCCGCTAGGCAAAATGTCTGGGCTTCTGCTGATTTCCGGTTTTCATGCACCCCTGCCTGGCAGTCTCAAACCCGGGGCACCCACAATACCCCCCCTGAGCAGTTTACCAGGTCCCTTGGGTCCCCCCAATGGGAATGGTGTCCCGGGTTCAGTCGGGACTTTCCTTGACTGTCTGCATCCCTGGGGTGTGGCTACCCAGCTGGAACTCCCGGCTTGCAGCTGCGACCTCTCCGGCTCCCCCTTGGGGGGCAGTCAGGGGGACACCCTCCCTCGTGGCACCTCCGCATGGCTCCCCCTTTTGGGTTGGTGGGTTTGCAGGGTCCTGCGTGAAGTTTGGTTTCCACGGCAAACGGCAGGACACAGGTCCCTCTGCAACTTGGGGGCTCTAGACTGGACTCCCTTTTTCGATGGAGACACTGCCCTGGTCACGGACATCCCGCTAAGCGTCAGGTTGGTTGCCCGAAACAACGGCTTTCCCCCCCCTTCTTGCTTTTTCCTCTCCCGCACACAAAAAAGCCTCATTAACCCCAGAATGGGCCCAAAACTCCATCTTCATTTTGGGGGAAGTCTCTTGCCTTGCCCGGGCAAAATTTCGTACACCCTCTGGGGTTGCCTGTTAGATGGGCGCCAAACATCGCCCCTTGCTCAGGTGGTAGCCTCTCACTTTAAAGCACCCGCTCAAACGCTGTAAGGAAGCCCCCCCCCATCTTCCTCTGCAGTCATTTCCACATTGCCCTTGTAAGACGTCGGGCCTCCATCATTTGTGGGCTCCCCCTTTGGGGACACAGCCTCTCTCTGGGTTTCGCTTGCCTGGGCCTTTTTTTTTCCTCCCGCATGGTGGCAGTCAGCTGCTTTCTCCTGCATGGCTGCTTCAGCTGGGGGGTGTTTCCCCATGGCCAAAAACAAAAAAAATAAATGTCACCAAAGTCTTTTTAGACAGCACCGTCTCTGTACTGGGGGTTTTCCCCCTGTCTCTCCAGAACATCTCCGTGCACTGAGGAGCCTTCCCACACAGGAACAGCTGTTACGGGGTGTCGCTTCAAAAGCACCTTTGCTTCCCCAAGCTAAATTTCAGAGTCCTATGTAGACCAGGGAGGTCCTTTTTTTTAAACGGAATTTTTTCTGCACCCCTTTATGTACAGTTGTGCCAAACCTTGCCCATGGCATCCCCCACCATATGAACAAAACCCATCACATTTTGGGCCACCATCTTGGTTTTACCTGGGGGTTTTTCGCTCGGGGATGCGCTTTGGGGAAGGTTCGGCACACCAAATATGTCACATGACCCGGGTTCTCTTTTTGGCTTCAGCCCGCTTTTTTTCCCCTTTCAAGCGGGTTTAGGTTACAGCCAAAACACAAAATAAAAATCTAGGCCATCTACCACTAACTGACCCTAACATGTCCCTCTCTAACGCAGGTCAAGGCCCATCGCCGAAAACACCCCAAACACTTTTTACCCCGCCTACTGGGTTTTTGGCTTCTCCTAACCTATGGGGGGGGACCTCTTTCAGCTCCACTGCTGCTCCACATGCCTGCAGCAACCCCGCCCCCCCATCACCCGGATGGGGGGGGCCTTTAATCGGGTTCCAAGGGGCATACACAAAAAATGTCCGGGAATGCGGGGGGCAGCCACCCACCCAACATATGGCTGTCCCAAAAAAAGCCCCCCCATACATAGCCCCCTACACTATTTAGTCACACGTAAATGCAGTACTATATCCCTTTCTAACACTTAGGTGACTTTTTTCCCCCCTTAGACCGGTCCTCTTGGCGCATCTGAGTATGCTCTAGCTGCACACCCTCTAGTGGCAGAAACCTGCGACTATCAGGGATCGCTCTGTCACAGTATATATATATATATATATTTATATATATAAAAAAAGATATGTGAGGTATTATACTGATTAATACATTAAAAAAAGAGACACAAAGAACCCACACTTATATAACCTTTGTTCCCACCCACAGCAGTCCCCTTGAGACTTTGGTCTCATTTTAATCTTTCCCTTTGGACCTTGACACAACGAGACAAAGCTGTGTTGAAGTGTCCCCTCCTTTAGTCTCTCTGCTTACCAAAGAGGGCTGGGCTCAGTACTTTCCTCCATCTAGCGATCCACTATCCCTACACTCCCTGCTCAATGCTTCTAACTAGGGAGATGTCCGCTCTCTCGGGCAGGCACATGTTATGTCAAGGGTCCAAAGTTGTTTTTGTGTCCACTTCAGAGGAGTCAGGCTGTGGGCAACTGTTCATCATAGTGGGAATGCTTTCATCCCCAGCTCTTCCAAGTAGTTTCCTCAAACATGGAAAAACACAACAAACGATTAGGGCAAGAATGAGCAAAATGCAGACAATCACAATCCCCGTTTGTACTAAAACTCCCTGCCATCCCTTCAATTAACGAACCAGTCTCCCCAAGGGTCAGCGATATCCGAGTTCCTTTTAAGTTCTTCGGAAAGATCTGGCAACTTTTTAATGGCCACAGTCACTTTACCGTTCGGTCCTGTATTGTCTGGGATGAAAGTACAACAGGTTTCTCCAATCATTTTGCACACTCCTCTCTTCTCAGCCAACACCATGTCCAGAGCCATCCTATTCTGCCAGGTTACAGCAGAGGTTGGGCCCTCCGCATCTGCCAGGCCCTGTAGGGCATCTCTGGCGTAATTTACAAATCTCTGCTGGTTATAATATATGTAGTTTATCCAATCTACATTCTTGTTGACAGTAATTATCGATAGCAGAGATTCAAACCCAGTGGCCACTTGATCCCTTGCTTTAAACTCATCAGGGACCCTTGGGACACCTATAGCATAAATATACACATGGGGGTCAAAACTGCCCTTTGGGGTGACTCCCCTTCTTCTCCTGGCCCTTACTATCTCAGTGGTATGGCTATCCACTGACCCTTCACTCAGTATGTGAAATGGAATGAGTAGTTTGGTCAGGGCACCTTGCCCAGTCCAGTAACCCCCCAACTTAGTCCTGACATTGAGATCTCCACATACCCCAATATACATCCTATGGGGAGTATTTTATTCTGTAATTTGTTGCTACTGATGTTACTATATGTGGAGCAGTACCCTTTGGTGGTAAAGTTACCCAGGAATCTGCTATTTCCCATACTACAGGTATAGCAGGTGTAATTTCCTGGATAGATTGCAATCCCAACCCCCGGCCTTGATGTTTTGGTGGTGATTGGGTACTGAGCCTTCCATTTCTCACAGTCAGTGTGGTTTGTGGTGGAGTTGGTGTACAGACTAAGAAGACATTCCTGTGCTGATACAGGAATATCTAGAGGGACAGTGCCCATATGGGGCCTAGCGGCTGAGCAGACATAACAGTTTGTTTTCTTGTGCTGGTTGGCTGTATACTTAACCCATTCCAGCCACAAGGTCTTATCCGAGAACCCGGTCTCTACCCTCAGGGTGTCCTCAGAGGTGGGATCAACTATGGCTGTCATGCTCTGGAAAGTCTGTACATGGGGCATAAGTGGGTTTGCCGGTGTTGGTGCTGGGACTCCCAACAATTTTCCTGGGTCTGTATTCATATCTTTCAACTGGATTTTATCTCAAAATCCCCGTGCCCCCCCTCATATGTATGCTCTCAGGACATATATGCCTCCATCAGTCTCTTGAGGGTTTTCAATGGTTAAGGTTAGGGGCATGCTTTCACCTGGTATTCACTGTTCTTGACAGACTCCAGTTTTTGTCAGACTCATCCTTGTCAGTAGGGGCTTCCCCTGTTTATCTTTCCTGTTTAAAGCAGTCTGTGGTCTATATCCCCAGTCATCCCCGGTATTCCATCCCACTGCATCCCAGTAGTAGCAGGAGTGTCCCTAATCACACACAAGTATATACACCGTGCAGTGGAGGATTGTTCATTGTAGATATTGCACTGTATGGGAACCTCAGGACAACATACTACATCACAAAAATCAAAAGAATATGTGACTACATCAGCATTGGATGAGTTAAGCCAAAAGGTGACCATCCCTCTTTCCTTGGTAATGACCACCGATGGGTTTTGCCCAAGAATCAAAGCAACATAACTACTTAACGTTAGTAAGAGCACCGCCTGCTTCATCTCTGGGGGCTGGAGCGATATTGCAGTGTGAAACGTGGATCCAGTTGGGCTTTCCTGCCCCCTTGACAGATGTGGCCCATGGTCAGCAGCACTTGGTACGGCCCCTCAAATCTCGGCTCCAAGGTTTTACACATGAACTTCTTCACATAGACCCAGTCTCCAGGCTGTAGCTTATAGGCAGCAACGTCTGATTTCTGGATTGGAATGGAAAACTCTAGATGCATTAGTGAACAACTTTTTTAGCCAATGCAATAACAACGTGGTCATAACGTCAGTCTGTAGCTCCCAATGCTGGTGGAAATATGCACTAGCCTTGGGGCACTGCCAAACAGGATTCTCATAGGCAAGAGAGCTAACTATCCCGGGGGTGTGCCTGACTCTAACCAAAACTATGTGCAGGCTTTCTGACCAGGGATACCGGGTTTTTCTTGCCGCTTTAAGCATCCGTGCTTTCAAAGTCCTGTTCTATGTGCCCATTGCACTACAGCTGGGTATAGCGCCCGTGGCAAGCAGGGTTGCCTCCGTATGCCATATAGACCATCATCTTCTTTGTTTTTCTTGGCTCCCTTCTTTTTACAGCTTTCCTTTTCCTCCAGCGGAGCTTGGTCCTGCATCTTGGCCAGCAGTCTTCTTGTGGGTTGAGTGCAAGTTTCCTCCTGCACCACTGACAGCTGACTTGCTTACCCTTTTTTCACCTCCTGCGCCCTGTTTGCCTGCTTGTCCGCCAAATGGTTTCGTCTTCTGTATTCAACTTCCCATGTGCCTTGATTTTCAGTATAGCACTGGTCCGTGGCAGCAGCAGTGCATCCTTCAGGGCCTTATGGCTTGTCCATGTTTCATAGGGTTCCTGCAGCGTGAGAAATCATTGTGCCTTCCAAATAGGTCCAAATTCATGGGCGACCCCGAAAGCGTATCTTGAGTCCGTATATATGTTGGTCGTTTTGCCTTCTGCCAGACAGTATGCTGCCGTCAGTGCCTCTAGTTCTGCTTCTTGGGCTGATTTATGCAATGGTAAACTTGTTGCTTCCAACACTGCATGTGATGTGGTCATGGCATATCCCGTGCGAAATCGTCCTGCACTGTCTGCAAATCTGGATCCATCCACAAAAAGAACCATATCCGGGTTTTCAAGCGGAGTCTCATGTACAGAGGGCAAATGAGAGGTTTCCATTTTCATGACTTCAAAGCAATCATGACTCTCTTCATATACACCGGATTCTTCTGATTCCTCTTCGTCCCCATTCCCCCCTTGAGGAAGGGGAAGTAAGGTGGCTGGATGAAGAACACAACAGCGCATAAGAGTAACGTTATCTGGCAGGAGGAGAGAACATTGAAGCCTGAGATGTCGAGCCGATGAGGGATGTTTTGGTTGCGTTTGATTGAGAATAGCAGAGATGTCATGTGGAGCCAGAAGAACTAAAGAATGTCCAAGTACGATGTCTGCCATTTTGAAGTCGTATGGAAAAGTGTGGGTTCCGGCTTGCCCGAGTCCTATGGATGCTCCACCTGTGAGATGCTGTAGGCAGGGTGGGCATTGTGATCCTCATTGGCTTAGGCCGCCAGTGGTCTGTTACCATCTCTCCTTTGTCGACGGGGTGCTTTGCAGTCCCTTTTAAAATGTCCAACGCGATTGCATCTAAAACAGACAGGACGCGGTCGTGTAAACGGAGGAGATCCATCTTCCTCTTCTGTTACCATCATAACAGGAGTTGTCTTTGTTTTAGAGGCTGCTGGTAGATTGTTCTCGATTCCTCTAGCCACTTGGAGTACTATATCCATATCCAGAGACTTGTACTCCGTTCTCACCATTTTCAGTTGTTTCTTGATAGGTTCTCTTCGTCCTTCCACAAAGGCTGAGGTCAGCATACGTGTGTTTAGGAAGAGAAACCTAAATCATTGAACATCTGAGTGAGACGTGCTTGAAACTTCTCCACTGTCTCCTATTTTTCTTGTGTGATATCTGTGAGAGTTTGGGCCTGATCTGAGAGCCTGTCCTTCACCCACTCCTTCAGCCTCTCGCAGAATTCCACACCTGAATCCTCAGTCATGTCATCAAAGTTGGGGGGTGTATACAGAGATTTCTCCACAATGGGCCAGTAGGAATCTCCTGCCCTTACTTTGCATAGCCCCTTCAAGTCCTTCCACGTGGACGTGTAGTCCTTGCAGATCTGCACCACTTTCCTGTAGAAGGGCATAGGTTGCTTCTCCGGATCTGGAAGACTGCCAGACAGGTTAGATGCTTGCACAGGTTTAAATGTAACATAATATGATTGTGCTTTTGCACCGACTGCTGCAGATGCCATATGACTGGGACCTAGGAGGCTAGGAGGTGCTGTGCCGTTGTCCTGGATTGGTCTGATAAACCTTCCCTGCGTCCCCTTCCTGTCAAAACCATGGGAGTACTGCTGATGGGCTGCCACCCCAGGTCCTGATGGGTTGCCCCTCCAGGAAGTATTGGGCTGTTCTTCTTTGTTCCTCAATCAGGGGTTTTGTTTCCTCTCCCCCTATTGCTCCACCCAGTAAATCATCTTCTTCTCCTAGCATCAGAAGGCTGCTAGTTCCTGGTCTCCAAACATCTCCTGTTACTGTGTCCATTATAGGAAATAATGAGGTTGGATTGTTAACTATGGGCACCGCCATCTTGGCCCCGGAAGTGGAAGTGTTGACCCCGGTAGGGGCGGGCAATGGCACCAGAGGTTTCGGTATACTAGGCATAGTGGTGCTAAATTGGTAGGCAATGCTAAAATAGCAAAGGCAGGGATGGCTTGTGATGCAGATGTGCTGTCTTTGGGGCGGGACACAGTTAGAACACCCCTCTCTCCACCCCTGATTGAACAACTCACACACATCCATGAGGTCAGCTCTCTGCCATTTTGGGGCAGTGACATCACACTTTCCTTTGTTTCCTTTGTTTAAGAAACTTCTCCTCGGGGATGGTACACATAGGCAGTTGCACCTCCAGGGCCCCACCCTGCTTTAGGAGTCTGTATAGCTACACTATACCAGGATTCAGCCATCAACAACAATCCAAGATCCTTCAATCTACTTTCTTCTCCAATATTCAGGCTGGAGCCATCTAAGTCACTTTCATAAAATCCTTCACTTACTTAAGCCTCTATGATCCATCCTGCACTTACTTCTTCCTATCAACAGTGAGACTCAGATCTAACGTTCTTAGTTCCCTCTAAAACCAGCAGATGGTGCTGTTCACAACCCAAAATATAACTCAAGGCTAAATTCCTTATCCCCTACAAAGCCAGTAGGTGGCACTGTTCACTAACCTGAAGCAAAACTCAAATACAGCAGAAAATCTCTATCCTACTAATCATACACAATTTGACTTAATTAACATCGGAGGCAAGACATATACAGTTACAAAACAGTAATAGGGGGTATTGAGTTTCTATGTTTGGACTGCAGCCTTTTTCCTTTCTCCCCCCTCTTCTCTGTTGAGAAGTGGTGTTGATGCAAACAGTGGTCCTAGACCAGTCTTGCCCTTAGTTAGCACATCACACAATCCCTATCACACACAAAACAAGACACGCATCGAATAGCGCTCAACGACTCCAACCGCCAGAATAGCATTAATTACCTCAACCACAGATTGTGTCTCTGAGAACCTGAATCCGTCTACTCCTCACCAAGAAGACTACTCACTGACTCCACCGCCTAGAGAGTATCACCTCAGAGGAACCCTGCAATCTGTAGGAGCCCCAGCAGGACCAATCAGCGAATCCCGCAATACTCAATACACATAAAATAGAAAAACCCCACTGGAAAACACTATGACAGGTTCGTAATAAAGCAGTGACTGACCATATACCTGTCAGGTCCATCCAGAATATCGAGGACCCAGATGCGGCCCAACCACAGATACAAGACTTTCCAGAGTAAGAGAATTTAAAAACTCTTACCTGTGAGCCAGGTAGTGTCTTTAAGGTGAGTTGCTAGTACAGCTCTAGTAGCATGTCTGCTGGGTTGTGATAAGTCGGTATCTAGTTAGCTATGTGTAGGCGAGACAACATCTTTTAAAACCATCTTCTCTCAGCTCTGGATTCTTTTCGTTTCTGTCTAACATTTGAGAGATATCTCTCTTTCTTTTTTAACCGGCTAACGACCGGCCGCCATCTTTTGGCCGCGGGCATTTCATATTTTGTTGTCGCTGCAGACAATTGGGGTTTGTGGCGCCAGGCACAGTAGAAGCTCTGAGAACAGAGCCATACTACACAGCCCTGTACCCAGCACAGCCTCTGCAAGTGCTGGTGAGCTAGAAACACCTCCGCTCCCCGGCACTTAACACAGTGACCGCAGTGCAATAAAAGGGCTTTCCCCTCCTCTCTCGGGTGATCGGGACACCCGGTGACCCAACAGAGCCCAGGGAATAGCTGCACAGTCAGCCCTGGGAACCTAGAGTATCCCAGGGCTGTCTGTGTAACAAGCCAGCGATCAGGGTAGACTGTGTGCTTCCCTGATTGCTGCCTGAGTCAGACTGACAGATTATATTATTATGAATATGCTAATACATTACTAAGTGTAAAAAAAAAAAAAAAATGAACACAGTTATCCCTTCAAGGGATTAAAAAAAAAAGTGTAGAAAAAATAAATAAATCAAATAATAAAATAAAAATAAATATTTAATAAAAAATAATTGTGCATACATTGCACACAAAAAATCTAAAACTAAACCTACACATATTAGATATCCACATGACTGTACTAACCTGGAGAATTAATTTAACAAGTTAAATAAAAAAGTTATGACTGTCAAAATGCAAGGAGGCAAAAACTGAAAAGAAAATGTGTTGGTCATTAACTACTTTTCAGGCGTTCAGCTTAAGGGGTTAAAGTATTTAAATAAAGGTTATTTTTCATTTAAGATTACCCTCCAAAGAATTATACATTTCATAAAACTTCCAACAAAAAACTTCAAACTAACTTCAGCTGTGAGGACAAATAGTGAAATTATGTGAACACACCTACAGACAATGAAGTGCTCCTAAGATCATAACAGATGCATCTTAGAAAAGCCTACCTTGACAGAGAGCTTTAACCTTCTAAATACCCTGTAATCTCATGCAAAATTTTATGATGACAAGATAATTTCTTCAACACATGGGGTGACATGTATGAACGTTGGCGATGACAGGCCAGTTCTAAATAGCTTTAAGGTAGTGTAGAATGTGCCAGAATGTATAAACCTGTTCTTCTGCAGTTTATACATACAGGCGTTTTGTTGTGTCAATACAACATGTCTGACTCAGGTAGACCACCTTTAACCTTTGTTTTGTGTTGGACACCCAGAAAGTGCTGGGCAGCCCGCCTAATCTAATAGTATGGGTGTCACTGATAGGTTGTAAGCCAGCATGGTGCACCACCATATCTGTATTTATGGCACCCTTCTGTATCGCCTTATTTATATGCAATTCTATTGTAGTACCAGTAACCATCTCCCTCATGCAGTGAGAGTGTGTGAGTGGTTGTTTCATTGGTATTTTTGCATTTGTGCAATCACCTCATGCATTATACTGTGGCTTTTCTGCATGCTGGTGTGAACAGGTATTAAACTAATGTGCAGTTTTTTATCATCTAATTGTCCCCCTAGCAGTGGTGTGTGTGAGCTGCTGCTCAGTAATTAGCTGCACCTGTTAATTTTTCCCAGGTAGCATATAGGCTAGAACTGCCTGCTACTGGGTTCAGTCTAATCCAGCCATTGAGCTGTGAATATGGCCCAAAAATTGCAGTGCTTTTTGAGTAAGTAATGTCCCAATTTTTGTATATATTTTGTTATGCACCAAAGTTTACCATCAAAGAATCATAAATGTGTCAAATTCTATGAATGTGGTGCGACGGCCCCAGAACACCCCTAATCTTTGGTGCATTAAAAAGTGTCGCTTCTGCGCTTATCGCAACAAAGTTTGGAAAGCGGCTATTCATACATCTATAGAACAGGTCTGCTAAAAGTTTATGATGTCAGACAAATGGCACAACCCTGTTTTTACATGTCACCCATAATTTTTAATTGTTTTTTTTAGATGCAGAACAGGTTCAAGTTTTTGCGTTTATTTGCCTGACTTTGCTACTTTTTGGACTGAAATCTGGTCTAACCAGTATAATATAACATTTTGGAAAGAAAATGCAGCCCAAAATGCCAACACTTGATGATATTACAGCAAATATTTCAACAAGAACAGTATTTTTCCCAGTAACACTCATATAGGCTGTGATAAAAGACACCCAGACACTGCAGACAACCAGCATGCTGAAGTTAATGTTTCTAGCTTCATTGAATCTATCTGGTAAATTTCTGGCCAAGAATGCAGCAATAAAACTAACAGCTGCAAGTAGCCCCAGATAGCCCAGGAGTGTGGAGAAGGCCAGCATTGACCCCTCATTACACTGGAATATAATTTTATCTTGATATAAGTGAGTGTTCCTTTCTGGGAATGGAGGAGCAGTAGATAACCAGATGATACTCAGTAAGACTTGGAGAAATGAACAGAAGAAGACAACACAGTTTGTAATTTTCATACTAATACATTTGTTCCAGAAACTTCCAGGTTTGGTAGCTTTGAAGGCCATGTAGACCAGTATGGTTTTAGCCAGAATAGATGAAATAGTTACTGAGAAGATGTTTCCAAATGAAGTCTGACGAAGCATACAGGTGACATGTGTAGGACGACCCAGGAACAAGAATACACAGAGGAAACTCAACATGATTGAAGCCAAGAGAATAAAGCTCAGTGTTTGGTTATTTGCTCGAACAACTGGAGTGTCCCGGAATACAATGAAGATGCCCAAGATTATAGATGAAATTAAAAAACATAAGATAGAAATAGTGGAAACTATGAGAACTGCAGAGTCATTTGTGTAGGATAGAAATTCTGTAGGTTTCAGTACACACTGGTTCTTGTCATTTGGCCATTGATCTTCTGGACACTTGTGGCATGATACACTGTCTGCAAACAGAATAAGCATAGAGTAAATCTGAGGATAAACCAAAGACATTTGCTCAAAACTAAGATTTAAGTGATAACAAAAGAAAACCACTAAGTAGCCCTGTGCCATTAGTACAACCATATGAATGAACAGATGATTTTCATGTAAATAAATTATTTTAGAAACAGGTTTAGGGTGGTGCCTCAAATTGCAATATGGGCAAAATTAGAAAAGAAACGGTAATGCCAAGATTTTTTACCTGCTCCATTGGATATTTCTCCCTCTGAGCATTGTAAGCATTCATAGCAGCATTTATGTATTCCCGGCTTTATAGTTCTTTTGTAACCTAGAGGACACTGTTCAGAGCAGGTAGAGACTGGGACCTGTTACAAAGATTTGGGAATTAGAGTTCAAACAGTAAAACTAAATTTTAAGATGTTTTAAAGGAAAGTGAGTAAATAAATGAATGGTTCGAAAATTGGAAAAGTCCAATGTAGTAGAAGTAGACCTGGTCAATGAGTGTTGGCTTTCTCATATGTAGTAAAGACAGGGAGCTGGTTATATTGTCCTTTGACTAGATAGTGACTGGACAGATGTGTGCTATGTGAGCTGCAACTGAAAAAGTGTAGGCTAAGAAAATCCTTAAAGCAGTGTACCATTCCACTGTAGCATGTGAATGGCTGCACATGTCATGTGGAGGATGAACGGGCAAGTGATGGGAACACTGATAGCCTCAGTGACAGAAGAAGAGTGTCCAGGAGGTAAGTGTTCCTTTTGTCTTCTATTTTCCATGCCCCAATGGTAAGTTGAGCATTTTGTGACATTGAAACACCTCTTTGACTCTGGGGCTTTCAAACAAAATAAGTCAGGTATGGGTTACATGATAGAGTTTTTTATTGCAGGGGAGTTTAAGTTAAGAACGGAGTGGGACGGTTTGGTGGGACTTAACAGCCCTACAGGCATGACACGTTAATTGGTAGGCTTATTGTGGTCTTGTTTGTGGGGCCTGAACAGTAAGCAGTGATCTGGGTCCAGTAGACAGTGATAAGTGTAGTAAGATGGAACCCTGTAAGTGGATCCAGATACAACTAACCAGGGCCACCAACCGAAATTTCAGGGCCCCATACAGCTGAAGCACCTGGGCCCCCCCCTGTAAACCTCACCGCCAGCAATCCGATCGCCCCGCCCCCATCAAAAAAAACGGCCTTTAGAACATAAATGCGCCCATTTTACACAAACTCAGTATGCAAAACAAAATTGTATTGGTAGTACAATTAGAAAGGAGTCACAATATGTCTGTCTCAAATCTGTCTGTCTCACATATCATAGACACATGGCTAAGTAGCTCCATCTATATCCTCCTCCAGACAACATACAATATCCACCTCCACGTTTCCCGTGGTCACGCACCTCACCACCTTCTAAAATAAACAAGCAAGAAGTTCAGGTAACTCCTATCACAGGGTCAAGGGTTCCCTCAATATACAATCAGGGACATATGTACCTTGCCACATATAACCTACAACACCACATATGGGACCACATATGATACAAAAAAATTTTGAGATTCTTAGTTCTTAGTGGCACACCACTGCTAAAAGGGCTATGCAATATATGGCAAATACAACGTATAGTTCTGCACAAAAAAAAAAAACATCTCTGAAAAACACAATGTGAACCTGGGTGCCACTGGCAGGGTTGCACAATATATAAAATACAGTTATATATATATATATTAATAATATATATATAATATATATATATATATATATATATATATATATATATTAATATAGTATATAATATATATATAATATATACACGCATACATTACACGTTAAAAGGGCTATACAATACAAGGAAATCCCTAAAGACGCATTTATGCTATCTATCACACATGAAAAGAACTTTGAGATTCTTAGTTCACACGTTTTGATCAAAAAATGTTTAAGCCACCCACGGCTTACAACGTGATCTCAAGGCGGGTGGTCCTACGCTATCTTTACCTCTCAGTAGAGCCAAATCCAGACTTCTCATTGGGTCAACCAACCTCCATTATTCAGAGAGAAAAAAATAATTAATTAATTAATTAATTAATTGATTAAGCGTTTTTCTGCAGTTGTAGTCAGTAAAATAAACAGTGTTTTTCAACACCAAAGACAAATTTTTTCCAGTAGCATAATTTATATCCGAAAGGTTAATTAAGTGTGTTTGTGCTATTGTATTCAGTTCAATAAACAGTGTTTTTCAACGCCAAAGACAAAATTTTTCCTGGTGATTCCTGTAGCATAATTTATATCGAAGGTTAAGTAAGCGTGTTTGTACTTTTGTAGTCAGTAAAATACACAGCGTTTTAACTCACCACATACCAGTTAATTTTTTGCTGCGCACTTTATATCCAAGAGTTAGCCAAGCCTGTTAGTGGGTTCATTTGAAGGCATATACAGGGTGTGTATTTATCATATACAGATATCTTCTGTACATTTTTGAACAAACAGTATGTCAGACAGAGAGATGGCAGGCTCTTCACATGCCAGTGGAAGTGGCACAAACATTCCTGGAGCAGGCACAGGTCGCAGCACAGTAAGGGGACGTCGCAGCAGGGGTCACTTGGTGAGGCCAGAACTGCCGGTGTTGTCTAGTTGACCAGCAACCCAAGAGTTCTTGATTGGTTGAGTAGGTCATCCACTTCCTCCCAGATGATATTTGACAACCCCAGCAAAGAGTCGGTGAGAACGTCAGACACAACCCTTAGTTGGCATGGCCCGGGAGCAGGTCAGCGGCCCTCACCTGTCCTCAACCCGCCTCTGTCCCATCCGGTTCCCTCAGCCAGAGGTCTCCTATGTGGTCTGGGTCTCAGCACCACTATGCAGCGAGGATGAACAATTTTAGGACAGTCAGCAGCTACTTGGCAGCGAAGAAATGGGGCCAATATCTCCTGCTTCTTGCAGTAGGCGGCAAAGTATAGATGTGGAGAGTGGCATGGGAGGTCATGTTGTGAGGGGTCAGCCTCTGCATACCAAGACTGTTGAGGAGGATAGCAGTGAAGATCAAACAATAATCGATGATGATGTAGCAGACCGCACTGGGGAGCCGGGTGAAGCAAGGGCTTCATCATCGTCAGTAAAAGAGGGCGTCAGCTTGCGCATCAGGCAGCGGTGCAGCCAGCAAGTGGGTAGTGTGGCCGTGAGTCAGCAGGGTTGCAGCAGTGCGATGTCGGTAGCCAAGCGGCCACGGGGTAGAAAACCCGCTTCACAGCTCCAAGAAACTAGCGGCACAGGGGCTCAGTGAGGCAGCGGCGGTAGTAGTCACTCAGTGAGGAGCGTTGGCGGTAAAATCAGCTACTCGGCGGTGTGGTACTTGTTTGCTAAGACACCAGAGGAGCCTTATATGGGTATATGTAGAATCTGTGGGCAGAAAGTGAAGCGTGGCCAGAGAGCTAACGTTGGCACCACGGCCCTGCGTCAACACATGCAGCGTCACCATCCGGTGGCCTGGGAGAAGCGTGGATCAGATGTGGTGGTCCATCCTGCCACCACAGCAACAGAAGCAGCCAGTGGCACACATGCCATTTCAGCCAGTCAAGGCTCCACCACCTCTGCAGAAGGGAGCTGTTTCTCTTTGCCATCATTTCCCGGTCCAGATGCCCTGCTCCTCACTACTCATGGCGCCAGCAGTCATTCAACGAGGCGATTGCAAAGAGACAACAGTATGTGTCCAACCATCCTAAGGTGCAGCAGCTGACCGTGCTCCTGTCCAAGTTGTTGGTGCTGCAGTCCCTCCCTTTCCAAATGGTGGACTCTGCACCGTTCAGAGAATTAATGGCCTGTGCCGAGCCGAGTTGGAGCGTTCCAAGCCGTAATTTCTTTTCCAAAAAGGCAGTACCAACCCTTCACAAATATGTAGAACAGAAGGTGGGCCAGTCCTTGAGCTTATCGGTTTGTTCCAAGGTGAATGGCAGCGCGGATGTGTGGAGCTGTAACTATTGTCAGGGCCAGTAAATGTCCTTTATGGCCCACGGGGTGAATGTGCTTCCTTCCCAGCCACACCAACAACTTGGACAGGAGACGGCGCTTTCTCCTCCACGTTGTCAAACTGCTGCTCCTGCGCAAATGTCCGCCCAGCCTTCTCCTCCTCCACCACCACCACCACCATCTCAGCCTCCACAAGTACTGTTTCATCATACCACATGTGAAGGGCACAGTGGTGTCACACAGTTCTACACCTGGCTTGCCTCTGCGAGCAAAGTCACACAGGGAAGGAACTGCTCCACGTCATGCAGCAAGAAATCGATGTGTGGCTTTCTACGCGCCAACTGCAAATCGGAACCCTGGTGACAGACAATGGGAGGAACATCGTGTCCACGCTGCACTGAGGAGAGATGGTGCATGCACCCTGCATGGCGCACGTGTTCAATCTAGTTGTGAAAAGGTTCCTGAAGTCTTCCACCAATCTTCATAAGAATCTGAAAATGGCCAGGAAAATGTGCATACACTTCATCCATTCCCACAAAGCCAAGCACACCCTGCTCGAGTTGCAGCGGCAGAACGGCCTCCCCCAACACACGCTGATATGCGATGTTTCCAACTGTTGGAATTCCATCCTGCACATGTTGGACTGACTGTATCAATAGAGAAAGGCCATTAATGATTTTTTGATGATCCAGGTGGACAGGTGTACTCCCCTGTGTAACTTTGATGTTAGCCAGTGGCAGCTCATGCATGACACCTGCCGTTTGCTGAGTCCATTTGAGGAGGCGACGTTATTTGTCAGTCGCCAGGACTACGGGATGAATAACGTCATTCCACTGCTTCATGTCCTGGAACAGATGCTGAAAAATCTGTCTGGGCAGGGGACTGGAGACGTGGCGACTGCATCTCACGGCCACATGAGTCCGGTGGGGACTGATCTGGAGGAGGAGGAGGAGGAGGACATTGGAGCAGAAGCATTGTCTGGTGAAATGAGTGGTTTTTCTACCCAGGTGACAGGAGCGGAGGAGGAGGAGCAGCTGGAGGAGGTAGATGGAGATGAGAAAGACGAGGCAGATGACCCGCAAGCATCATGGCAATATACAGTGGATATGGAGGCAGGGAGTCCCTCAGAGTCACTTGTGCAGATGGCCCGCAGCATGCTGATTTGCCTGGCTAGTGACGGCCGAATAGTGACCATCTGGCAGAGGGATGACTTCTTGCTCCCCACCCTATTGGACCCTCACTACCAGTCCAAAATGGAAGCCTTTTTCCCAAACTGAAATACTATAGAGAAATCCTGTGTAGTCAGTTGGCCGCTGCATATGTGCGGCATCGTCCATCCTCTGATAGGTGTGACCAGGGGGTTCATCAGTGCTCACGTACCACTGCCGCGGCTGCTGTGTGAAGGAGGGGGGATAGAATCAGTACCAGCTCCATCAGGAGCAACCTAAGTCTGGAGTCGCTGATGAGCAGCTTCCTTCACCCACCTAATGAGGAGGGCACTCACCAGCGGCAGCAGCAGCAGGACCTGGAGTAGACCCTGAAGCAACAGGTGGTGACCTACTTGGCCAGCACTCTGCCACCCCAGTTAGAAGATCCGCTGGACTACTGGGCAGCCAAACTGGATGTGTGGCTGCAACTTGCCGAGTTTGCAGCGGAGAAGCTGTCCTGCCCGGCCAGTAGTGTGGCATCAGAGCGGGTGTTCATTGCGGCGGGGGCCATCGTTACCCCAAGGAGAAACCGCTTGCCCACGGGAAATGTGGAACAACTGACCTTTGTCAAGATGAATCAGGCATGGATCGGCCAGGATTTCCACACACCACTGCCTTAGGTGTCAGATTACATCATCCATGATGCCTCACCAAAACTTTGAGAAGTGAGTCTGGGTTCAAACTACCTGCCTCAGCCACTATTCTGATGCCGCCACCCGCCTGATGTCACACATCTGCTGCCAGTTTGTCCATCTTCCTACCACCATCTTTACCAGGGACTGATATTGTCACCCACCTCCACACCCTGTCATTGTGCCACTCTCTGACCTCATGCTACTGCTGATGCTGCTGCCGTGACCTCCAGAATGTCATTGTGCCACTGTCTGACCTCATGCTGCTTCTGAAGTTGATGCCGTCACCTCCACACTGTGTCATTGTGCCATTCTCTGACCTCATGCTGCTGCTGTTGCTCGTGCTGTGACCTCCACACTCTGTTATTGTGCCACTCTGTGGCCTAATCTGGATTTTGCCCCCTCCAGAATGTCATTGTGACACTGACTGAACTCATGCTGATGCTAATGATGCTGCGGACGTGCCCACAATACCTCATGCTGCTGCTGTGGCTGCTGCTGTGACCTCCACACTCTATCATTGTGCCACTTTTCTGACCCCCGGGCTGCTTGGGGCCCCCCCTTGGTGTTTTCCCAAAATTTTGACATTGTGCCACCCCTGGGCCTTTTCCTGTTTTTCCCCACCTCCAGCATGTCTTGGGGGGCCACAGTTGAACTCATGCTGCTGTTGTGGTGCTCCCCGGGGGCCCTAAAACACTGTGTCATTGTCCCACCCCTTTGACCTCTTGCTGCGCTGTGGCAAATTTGCTGTGACCCCCAACACTCTGTCTTTTGTGCCACTCTGTGGCCTACTCCTCTTTTGCCCCCCCCCAGAATTTGTCATTGTGCCATCTCTTGCCCTAAAGGCGGCTGCGGTTGATGACGCCCTTTTCCACATTGAAATTTTTTGTGCAATTTGGGTGGGCTCCTGTTTTTTGGGTTTGCCACCTCCAGAATTTTCATTGTGCCACTCTGGGGCCCCAAATTCATGCTGCTGACAAGTGCCGTGACTAAAAGGGAAACAACCTGGGGTTTTCCAAATTTGCTTTTCCCCCCTCTCCACTCTATGCCGTTGCCAATATGTTTGGTTTTCCCCTTCTTTTCAACCTTCAAGAAAAAATGGGAAAGATGGGATTGTTTACCCAAAAAACGGGTGGATACAGAAAACAAAAGGACAGGAAATATCCCATTTACGGGTTTCATCTCTTTTTTGGGATAAATCCCTGTTTTTTTTTGGGGCCTTAGCAATACTGATGGATTTTTGACCGATTGAAAGGGGGAAATGCCCCGGATAAAAGGGGAGGGGCCCAAAATTGATCAGGGCCCGTAAATTTCAAAATTACTCCCGACACCCCTCCCCCACTCTTTGGGGGGGGGCCCTCTACATGTTTCGTTTTTTAAACCCAAAACCAGGTTCTGTCATTTTCCCTTTTGGCCCCATTTTAAAAGCTCTGGCCTCTTGGGAAGTGCCCCACTGCTGTGACGCCCCCCTTAAAATGCTGTGTTCTGTGGGGGCTCCGGTAACCTAACACTGTGTTCTTTGACCCCTATTTTTTAGGATTTGGGCCCTTAAGCTTGTTTTTTTCCCGTTTGGACGGACTCCATGACTTTACAGGCTGTGTTTCCCCCTTCAGTTTTTTGGGTCAGTTTTGCCCCTTTAATTTGCCCCGGGTTTTTAAAGGGGGTGAAGCAGTTTCCCTAGCGTGTGGGCCCGAAATTTTACGTGTCATACAAAAAAAAACAGCATTGTATGAATACCAAAAAAAAGTCCCTCTGCTTATTTTAAGCAGGGGCATATTGTTCTAAAGTCCCCTACAGGCTCTGTGCACCCAGGAAAATTTAGTTTTTTTTTTTTAACTTGATTCGCCCCAAAATTTAATTGGGGGAAAGAAAATGATTTTTTCGGGAAAAATTCTGAAAAGGGTTGGAAAAACCCAAAATTTTTTAAAAATTTAAACCCCTTTCTTAGCTTTTTTAAATAACTTACACCCTTGCCTTTGTCACAGGGAAGGAGTTTTTTCTGAAACTCAAGGTCTAAAAATTTGTCAGCACAAACCCCAGCTTACACCCGGGAAAAAAAATTTACTTAAAAAACTTCATTATTTTATTGGCATATTTTTTAAATTTTGGGAAAACTTTGAAACTATGAAAAAAAAGGGACAGACAGCTGGTCCTTATCTAACATGCTGTTGTGCAAAAAACAACTTTTGTTACATTTTTCATGTTCCGGTTTGTGGAAAATGAATAAATTATTCTTTTTGCTTATTTATTTAAATATATTTTAAACATCTACTTTTTCCCCCAAAAGAAATTTGAAATTGTTAAAACCCAAATTGTTTCCTTTTTAAGATGCTGATTGAATTGTCCAACCTCTTGGTTGCAAAATTTCCTTGGAGCAAAAACAAAATTTTTTTTGGGGGTTTGGGGAATAGAGATAAGACTTTTTCCTTTCTCTTTAAAAAATTTTTTTTTAAACCCCTTCCCCAAAAATGGACCCTCTGATATAAAACTCTTCTAAAATTTCTAGGGGAATTTTGAAAAATATGTTTTAGAGGAATTTTCTAGGAATATAAGATTTTTAGGGTTTAAGAATTTTGCCCAGGGATCTCTGCCCTTAGCCCAAAGGGGTTTAAAATAATTTATGTGCCCAATGTGTGTGTGTGTGTGTGTGTGTTTTTAGGGTGTGTGTGTGTGTTTTTAGTGTGTGTGTTTTTGGCTCTGCCCAAATACCCCTTTGGGCAAAAACCATGTGACCCCTAAGATAGCTCAGCCAAAAAGATATATTTTAAGGGGCCTTAGGTGGTCGCACGGTTTTTGAATGGGAGGATTCGGCGGGCCCCAAACAGGTAAATGCTAATTACATGTAAATGAAGGGCCTGGGTTCTGGGCCCGGGGAAAACCCCAAACCCCCGTTTGTGGGTAAAGAAAAACAGTCTGGTTGCTTAAATTTTTGTGTCTTTTTATGGTTTTAAAAATTACAGTAGTTGGGCTGTTCTCAGAATGTTTTTAGGGAGGGGTGTGAAGCAATTCCCACTTTTCCGGGCCCAAGTTTTACCGGCCCATGAAAAACCCTTTGGTACTACGGAAAAGACGGGGGGAGGGTTTGCTCCCCTGGGTGGGAAAGCAGTAAAAAGTTGGAGGAGAGGCTTTTTTAAACCTGTCAAGGTTTGGGGGAAGCTGTATTTGTGACTTTATTTGTAAAAATTACTTTTGGTTTTGGGGGTTGTTTTCCCGTAGGCACAGTTTTTAGTAGAGGAGATGTTAATGTGGTGGCCAGACGGCCGGGGTTTTTATTTTTTTTATTTTTATTTTTGTAATCTGTCCCAAATGCCTGAATAAAAATGGTTGGGGAAAAATTTGCAAAAAAACCAATGGGGGCTCGTGTTATCTGTGTCCCAAAAAAATTAATCTAAAAGGGACGGCGCCCCCGGGATTTTAAGTGAAACCTCCGGGAAACAGCCCAATTAGGGGTCCAAAAGTGAAAGTGGGGGGGTTTAAACAATTGGTGCGAAGAAATTAGAGTAAAATTTGTTCGGGAAAAAATGATTTTTTACCAGCTGTATGTCATGTGGTTTGTGGTAAAAAGGGGTGGGTGCCTTTTTTTTGCCAGATGCCCGTACAACAAAGGGGTGGTAAAAAAATGACTCAGTTCCCCTTAAAAAAGAAAACCCAGAAAGTTCGGGTCTATGTTTGGGAAAGAAACCATAAAGATGGGGAAATTGGCTGGCTTTGACGGTTTTCCCATTTATAAATGTGTCTGCTTTGCCCTCAAATCCCTTTGGTGTGTGAACTTGATGGTGTAAAAGAGGCGAAGGGAAGCTGATAGAAGATGAGGGTTCCCCTTTGGAAAAACTGTTACAGGGGATGCAAAATTTATGAAATGTTTCCCAACCGGGTGCTGAGAAGGTCTACTGCTAGACAAAAGCCAGTGAGGGGGGTTTGCACGGGGGAAATTTGAACCCCTTGGTGGGGGGGCCCAAAGGTAGGGGTTCCTTGAAATTGAAAAACATTTTCAAAAGAGATAGTTAAAGCCCTAAGGTCAGGAGTGGGTCGGAAAGGGGAGAAAGAGGCCGGGGGGTGGAAAAATTGGAATTTTTTTAAATTTTTTAAAATTTAGTGCCCAGACTCCCAAAGGGTTTATTTTGGGTTTTGTTTTTCTGTAATCTGTGCCCATGCCTAAATAAAAAAATGGTTGGGGAATTTGCACTAAACCGTGTGACCCATGTTGCCTATGTCCCAAAAACTGTTCTCCCAAGGGTACCAAGGACGGCAATCCAAAACTTTTTAATTTGTGCCCCCCCTGGACAGTCAAGAGGGGCACCCAAAAGGGGAAAAGTGAGGCATTAAATAAAAATTATATATTTTTAAATTAAATATATAAAATATTTATATTTATTTTCCAGTTGAAACCAGGAAGTTTAAAATAGACTATTAAAGAGACACATACAAATTTTTCTACTAATTTTGACAAAAAAATTTCAGAAAAAACCCTTTCCCTTTTTAGGCCCAATTTAGGAACCAAAAATTATTTATATTTGCAAAAATTCCCAAAAATAATGAGAGAGAGAATTGTTAAGGCATTTTTATTATTTTCCTGCAAATTTAAAAATTTTTAAACATACACGGGGAATTACTATGTTTTTAAGCAGTTTGGTTCCCCATTTGATGTTTTCCCTGTCGGGGGAAAAAGTTTTGGGTTTTATTGGAAACCCCTGTTTTTAATTAGGCCCAAATCTGTGGATGTTTTTTTTTAAAAACACAACAGAACACATTGCTTCTGGGGGAAACCCTTAAAGGGGAAAAGTCTAAAGATATCATTTTAAAGACATAGGAAAGAGAATTGTGGACTTTCACAAGTCTTGATTTTTCCTTTAGGTGTAATTTCCGGATACATAAAGATGCTTTGTTCATCGTATAAAAAATTATATGCAAAATACAAACAAGTGGGAAGGGCAAGCCATCATATCGCTCGGGAAAAGGGGGGACTGGTTTGTAATCTCAAAAATTTAAAATTCCTTTTGTCTAAACTTGTACTTTTTCAACCAAAAAACCCCCTTGTAAAAGTTTGCTGAAAAAAAAGCGGGAAAAAGGGATTGTGTCATTTCCACAGGGGGAAACGGACTTTTTCAACATGGGCTAAAGGGCCACTCTTTTTGGGAAGAAGTCTTTTACTCCAAAAGAAAAAAAAATAAAAAGCAGATTAATTTTTTCCAAATCCCAACAGGAACAAAGCCCCTTACACCCTTTGGAGAAATGTCCTTTGTTCTGACAAAACAAAAAACTGGCTTTTTGGCTAAAAAGGGAAAATTGTTAATCTTTGGGGGAAAAAAAGGGAGGAAGTTGAAACCGAAAAACCATCCCAAACTATGAAACAGGGGGGTTGCGGGCTTTCATGTTGTGGGGTTTTTTTTGTTGAAGGAGGGACTGGTGCATTCACAAATTAGGAGGGCCCATAAATGGGGGAAAAGAAGTTTATGTGGCAATAAAGAAGGTACTTCTAAAAGACATAAACCCCGGAAATTTAAAAATTTTTGGGTGGAAAAAGGGCCTTCCAAAAATGGACAATGACCTGAAGATATTTCCAAAAATTGGTTACAAAGTGGGCTTAAGGAAAACCAAGTAAATGTTTTGGAGTGGCCATCACAAAGCCCCTGATCTAAATTTCCTTTTGAAAATGATGGGCAAAGCTAAAAAAGGGGAAATGCAGCAAGGAAAACCCTACAAATATGTCTCGGGTTAAAACCTTTTTCCTTGTCAGGAGGAAGGGGTCAAAATTCCTCCCAAACTTTTGTGAGAAGTTTTTGTAAGGACCCAAAAAATTTGACCCAGTCAAAAACTTTTTTAAGGGCCCCAAATGCCCCCAAATTTTCAAAGGGAAATGTACAAAAACTATTGACTTTGCAGAAACCCAAAAAAAAAAAATCCCTTTAAAAAATTCCCCTTTTTGGGGCCCGGACTGTCTTGGATGGGAAATTTGCGCCCCAATTTTCTGGCGTTTTCCTCCCCTCTCGGGCTCGAATCCCCTGTCGGGAAAAAAGGGGATGCGAGGGTTAGGCGCGCCTTCCCCCACTTTCGGATGCACCCTAAAGGGAAAGGGGCCCTGAAAAGGGCCGCGGTGGGTGAGCGGTCGGGGGCGGGGGCGGCCCCCCGTTCAAAAAACTCCGGGGGATTTTTCATCGCGGGTCGGCAAAGTGGGCGCAATGCACGCTCCCGCTTGTCGGGGCGGACCTAGTTGTTTCGGGGTTAAATGACCCAGCAGAGCGAAGTAAAGGGGAAGAAGTAACATGAGAAAAACTTTTAAGAAGATAAACAAAAGAAATTTGACTCTCAGCCCCCGGTGCGGCATGGAGTATGTTTCCCCAAAAAAATTGCTTTTATTAGGTCAAAAAACATTATCGGGAAAAAAGAGCTAAAACCCTTCAAAAAAAAAAAATATTTTCCCAAAAATTTGAAGGGCCGCTACATCAGGATTTTGGGGATCTTGGAAATTGGGGGAAAATACAGTAATTCAAAATTTTTAAAAGGGCGCTTCTCATTGATCGGCAAAAACCCCCAATTCAAAATTAGGAGCGGCAGTGCCCCATTTTTTAACCTATGGAAAAATTTTACTGACCAATCAAATTAAAAGGGGGTGGGACATTTTAAAATACAGTAAAAATGAAAGAAAAGAGTGATTTTTGAGCTGCAGGGGTTTTGGCTATTCCGGCAAATCAGAATAGGAGCGACCAGGGCCCCATTATAACCTATGGAAAAATTTTATTGATCAATTAAAAGGGAAAAAGGGGGAAACAGTTCATAAATCCAGTAAGAATGCGGGAAAAGAGCCTAAATTGGTTGAGTAGCGGGGGCTTGGCATCCCAGCCAATCAGACCGAGCAAATTTTTCCCATTGTGGGTCTATGGAGAGATGGGGCAATGAAAAAAATCTCGGGCTCGCCCCGTGCGGCATGGATTTAATGTTTTAAAAAAATTCGGTTTTTAAATTAAGTGCATAATATTATCTAAAAAATGGGCTAAAACCTTCTAAAAACATACAAAAAATAAAATAACTAACAACGGGGGCTTTTGTCACCGTCCCCGGGCGCTACATGGGGAAATTTCGATAAAAGAGAATTCCCAGGAAAATCCCCGGAAATTTAAAAAAATTTGAAAGGTTTTCATTGGTCGGCCAGAAACCCCAAACCCCAACCCGAATGGGGAGCGACCAGTAAACCCTTTTTATAAACCTATGTAAAAAGGTATTGCCCAATCAAAAATAAAAAGGGCCAGGACATTTTAAAAATTTACAGAAAAAAGGGCAAAAAAAAGAGCTGTTTGGGTTTTTGCCCCCAGGGGGCAGAAAATGAATCCCCCAATCATTTGTAGTATTCTATTTTGAGTGGGGGAAAAAAGGGGCCCAAGATAGATGGGCCCCCAAAAAAGTTTTTACTGTCTATGGGAAATATTTTGTACTATGTTTGGTTTGGGAAAGGGAAGGGGGAAATTTGGGTTCCAGCTTGGGAAAATTCAGCGGATGAGCAACCGTTCTCATAGAGTTCTATGGGGGAAAAGAAATGCAGAGGGAGCTCTGTTTGTGATTGGCTAATTTTAAAAGGGGGTTTTTTTAAATTTGGGGCCCTTTGGGAGGTTAAAATTGGGCCCTGTCCCCCCTATTCTGATTGGTGTTTTTTGGGGCCCAATGAGAAGATTTTTTAAAGGAATTTGAATTTACTGTTTTTCCCCGGCAAAATTTTTTTCCCAAATTTCCCTGATTTTGCGCCGGGTCTGGGCCCGGACAAAAGTTTTTGTTAGGGATTTGATTGATTTATGTTTATAAAAGGGTTTTTGCTTTTTTACAGAAAATGTTTAACACTTAAAAAAAAACGATTTATTTACTAAAAATCCATGCCGCCTTTGGAGTTGAAGATTTCATTTCCCCCAAATTCTGCCCAAAGGGCTACAATGGGACAAAGTAGCTCGCGCTCTGTTTTGGCCGGGTTTGCCAAGCCCCCGGGCCCCCGAAAAAACCAATCAGCTCTTTTCTCCCTTTTTTACTGTATTTTAAACTGTCCCGCTTTGAATTTTTTGGCCCAAATACTTTTTCCTTGGGTTTTAAAAATGGGGTCCATGTCGTTTCCTATTTGTTTGGCCCGGGGATTGCCAACCCCCCTTTTAGTAAACCAATTGCTTTTTTTGGCTTTTTTACCTGTATTTTGAAAATGTCCACCCTTTGATTTTGATTGGTAAATTTACTTTTCCATGGGTTTTTAATGGCTCACCTTTTCCCCTTTTTTTTTTTTGTTTTGGCTGGTTTTTGCCGACCAATGAGAATAGTTTAAACAAAATTTTGGGAATTTAAATGAAATTTCCGGCATTTTTCCCAAATTTTCCAAAATTCTGTTGTAGCGCCGTTCTTGATTTTTGGAAAGTGATTTTATTTTTTGTATTTTTTTATTTGGGTTTGAGCTCTTTTTCAGATAATTTTTTAAAACCCCAAATTTAAAGGCATTTTTTGTATTCATACCCCTTTCCCCCCACGGACTTTGTTTAATGATTTCGTGTTTTTCCAGAATGTTTTTCGAATGGGGTTTTCATGACCCCGGCGCAGCCCCGCCTGCCCCCTTTGGCCCCGAAATCCCCCCCCACACACGGGACGAGGGGGTGGGGGACTTTACGGGGGGCAGTTTGTACGCATTTTCCTTTGGGGGCCCCGGGAATTTTTGGGAAAGTCCCAACTGCGCCTAGTCCTGCACGCCCCTTCACAAAACTTGACGAGGCGCCCCGGGGAACTTTCAGGCATGTATTGAGCGCACCCCCGGCAAATGTGCGCCCCCGACACGGCGAGATTTTACAGGTCCCCCTTTTTTCGGCATTTGGAAAATAAAATAATTGTGGTTCCTATTTGACCAAAATGGGGAAGGCTTTTTCCCATTTCATGTCAATAGTGAAAAAACATGCAGAGGGTTCTTTTTAATGTGTATTTAATCTCTGGTTTAAACTATTATATTTTAAATATATATATTATATATTAAAAATTTTAAAAAAATATATAATATATATTAAAAATTAAATATAATATATAAAATATATATATATATAATAATATATATATAAAAAAATTTAATAATATATATATAATTTATATATTTAATTATATAAAAATATAGAAAAAAAGCGCACTAAAAGGAAAAAAAATAAAGAGACGGTGCCAGCAGAAAGAGTAAAAACTTTTAAAATACAGACCAAGAAAAAACCCAGGGCCTCCACAAAGAATTAAAGGTGTAAGAGTGTTTTATTCCTCCATCCCCCAAAAGGGACGTTTCTGGCTCTCTCACAAAGGTTTCTGTGAGAGACAAAAACCCGGCTTGGGGTATGGGGGAATAAATCACTCTTTCACCTTTAATTCTTTTTGGATGCCGGGATTTTTTCTTGGGCTAATAATAAAATATATTTATATTTTATAAATAAATTTTTATATAATATTATAAAAATTCAGGGCTAGGCGGCGCTCAGCCTGCAGAGAGCAACAGTCTGCAGCAGCTGATTTGCAACCCCACCCGGATAGACAGTCCGCTGGCAGCTCCATGAGTGAAAGAGGCCCAACCTCTCTGGACAGGGAGCATGTTGCACCAGCCAATGGGAGGACCCGGAGGCCAATCGGCTGCTGGGGCGGTGTCCGGGAATCCCATTTAAACTCCCTGCGGCTGAGTGCAGCGCCTGTGATATTTCCTGGCTGCCTTGCTTTCCTGTTATTTGTATTGTGCTGTTTACATTTGTACCAGACCCCGGCTTGTTTACTTACCTCGGCTTGTCATCTAATTTTGTACCTCGCTCCCGTTCCTGTTTGACCTCAGCTTGTTTACGTTTTCTCTCTAGTTCTGATTGTGGCTTGGCGTTCCTGATTTGGTATTGACCCGGACTGTCTGACCTTTCTTCCTCCTGACAGCCCCAGCACTCTAGCAGCGCAGGGACTGCCGCCCAGTTGGTGTATGCTACGATTAAGAGTCCACGCTTTGGATTACCATTAAAAGCTTCCAGTTTTAAATGCATTAATGGAGTTGCTGGCATCTATCTCTTCATTAGCACGTCAAGTAGGCAGGGACAGTGGGCTAGGTTCCAGTCAGGGTTCACTGTACCTCCCTTGACGTGACATTATCACAGGCCAAAACCATTACTGCTCTCCATAAACAATGAACCCCATGACAGCTGTGGTAGAGCAGATGCAGGGGCTTACCCAGCTAGTTCAGGATCTAGCGCTGAGGGGACAACAGCAGGAGACTACCCCAAGTCAGAGTGTTCCTGTATTATCTCTGCCTCCCCTGTGGAACCCCCAATTCAGTTGCCTGATAGATTCTCAGGCAACGGAAGGGTCTTTTTGACATTTAAGGAAGGATGTCGCCTGTATTTTAGGCTCCACCCACATCCCTCGGGCAATGAGGAACAGAGGGTGGGAATCATTATTGTAATGAGAATTACTATTTTATGTCTCATTTCAACTGTGCTTGACCTTTGTAACCTCTGTTTCAAGAATAAGTGTTTCAAAGAGAGCTACCCCCACCGTGCTCCTGGGATAATGAGCGTAGACCCTGCTCAAACTATTCTAAGGAGTCACTTCTATGTATGGTTAGCTCAAGACACAGGCCTGAAAAGCCCCTGTCAGCTAGAAAATCACTATAAAGCACCATGTCTTATGGCCGTTACCTCAGCCTCTACTGGAACAGACAGGCACCTGCTTTCTGTGTCAAGACCATCGCTGAATCCTCCTTGCTGGGCCATAAGACGTAGTGGACGGGGCTCCCCAAGCAGTGAACTGAACTCACTACATCACCGAAGCTAAGTATAATAAAGTTTTTCCTATTTTTAACTGGTCATGTTAGTCCTTCATTTTTAGCATCCTATTATAATAATTTAATATTATAATAATAACCCGCTTGGTTACATATTGGTGTCAGAAGTGGGATGCTATATAATGAATCTTGCATGATTATATGTGTTTGTGAAAAGTAGGAATTGTGCTAGCTATCATTGTTAACTGATTTACTGGGTGCTGTGCTATAATATAGTGCTCAGTTAGGAGTTATCATAGGTATAGCTGGGGCAGGATGTTTGCTAGACTTAGGAAGGGGAATAAGGATCAGTTAGTGGGTGCCCTCCCAGAATGGGTCCTTATTTCCGGACACTGGGCCCCTATCGCCCGCAAACAAATACGTTGCGCCACAGTGCTTGGTTAACCCCTGTCAAGCAGCTGTGGGTCTAGAACTCTCCCGATATACTCCTCCTGAGCAGAAGGCTGCAACAAATGTGGAATGGATTTGCCTGCAAGCGCTACAGGAGGAGACCGCGAAAAGAGAGGCAACTGAACAGGAACTGCGGGCAGTTACTGAGCAATTGGCTCTCTTGCGGACATGTTTGAGAGATATTGAAAGACATAGTGGTGAATTAAGTAATCAATTCTCCAATTATGTGATACGTACTGTACAAACACGGAGACGTAAAAAGAAAAGTTCACCCCCAGGCGATGGGAGCACATACCGGGTAAGAACCTTGGTACAGCAAAGTAAATGGGATGCAGTGGGGGATTGGTCAGGGTCTTCATCAGATGAGGAGATAGGGGTAGATGAGGAAGAATTGCATGCCATTATAACAACAAAATCCAAAAGGGAAGTGTCTCAGAGAGCTAGCTCATCTGAGGATCATGATTACACCCAGGGAGCTGAGCAAAATTATGTAGAGGAGACACGAACATACACAGCAGGAGAGCTCAATGAGCTGGGGAACAAGTACAAACAGAGACAAGGTGAGGGATTTCTGGCCTGGGTCTTAAGAGTCTGAGATCTAGGAGGTGATGTGGTCCAGCTGAGTAGCAGGGAAGTTTGTGTCTAGATGCCAGAGTTAGGCTCCAAATGCGTAGGGCAAGAACTACTGACAGTGGATTTTCTCTGCTCCATCTGATAAGGGATTCCATAGTGCAAGTACATGAGACTCCCTCTGAGCTCATTGATGTCTCACCATGGTATACCTTATCTGAAGGAATTAACAGATTGAGAGTAGTGTTGAGCGATTATTATCGACAAAGTTGAAATCGGCACAGTTTTTATGTTGATCAGATTTTTTGATCATGCGATAATTTAGGTTAAAATCTGTGCATCATCTATTAATATCGCGCCATTTTCGGCACTTCCTGTCATTTTGGCGGCCAGCCCAAAACAGCCACAGAATAGAGCAGGGTGAGATTGTGTGTGCGACGTATGACTGGGATGTGTATGGTTGCGATTGGCTGGAAAAATCACATGACCTCGTTTTACATAGAACAGCCTTCCTGTTCATGATCGTGTCTGTCAGCATCTCATAGCAGTAGGATGTGCGCTCTGCTGTGTCCAAAAAACAGCTCAGCGAAATTATTTTTATTTCTTCACAGAGAAACCTCTACTATTAGCTGTGATCCTTACAACTTAGTTAGATCAGAAGGGTTGAAGATTTTATGTAGTTTAGGTAGAGAATTTTAAGGAGCATCTACCGCTGTAAAGTCACGAGGGGAGCGGGGGGGGGGGGGGGGGCCGCGGGTGAACACAGACAAGCTCTATAAAGAATAACTGGATATAGTTTCACCAAGACTTAGTGTAGACATTGCACTGCAATTAAGCTTTATTATTAACAGTTTTCTATTGAAATATTTCCTGGATATTGGGCAGCTGAATTATATTAGAATACACATCTTTTCTAGTAACGGCAGGTCTCTTTGTTAGGTGCAAAACTCCACTTTTATTATCAGTATACATTTCAGATAGGTGTTCTTTTTAATTTTGCCCATTTCCAGCTTTGTTGATATAGCCACCTTGCAGTTAATTAGAATCCAGCAATTTTGCAGTCGCACAGGTTGATAGGTGCCAAAAATACCTTTTATTATCCGAATTTCATTTCAGATACGTGTTTTTACTTTTTGGCGCAGTACAGCTTTGTTCATTAGGCACCCTTGCACTTAAAAGTGAAAACAGCAATTTTGTAGTCACCACAGGTGAATTGAAAGGTGCCAAAAATACCTTTATTATCCGAATACATTTCAGATACGTGTTTTTTTCACTTTGGCGCAGGCAAGCTTTGTTGATAGATCTACATTGCAGTTACATTTGAATACAGCAATTTTGTACTCACCACAGGTGAATTGAAAGGTGCCAAAAATACCTTTATAATCTGAATACATTTCAGATACGTGTTTTTTCACTTTGGCGCACTACAGCTTTGTTCATTGAGGCACCTTGCACTTAAATGTGAATACAGCAATTTTGTAGTCACCACAGGTGAATTGAAAGCTGCCAAAATACCTTTTAATATCCGTATACATTTCTGACAGGTTTTTTTTTTCACTTTTGGTCAGTCAAGCTTTGTTCATAGAGCTACTTTGTAGTTAAATTTGAATACAGCAATTTAGTAGTCACCACAGGTGAATTGATAGGTGCCAGAAAATACCTTTTATTATCCCGTATGCATTTCAGATACGTGTTTTTTTTCACTTTGGCGCAGGCCAGCTTTGTTGATAGAGCCACCTTGCAGTTAAATTTCAATACAGCAATTTTGTTTTGATTTGAGGGATTTGAGAATAGCTGTGATTTGCCGTCTTTTAATAAGAGACTTTCCAAAACTCTTCCATACCTTCTCAAATTTTTATATTTCTGAACATGGAGCGAAATGCAGGTGGTAAGCGATGGAGGTAGAGGTACGAGAGAAGGTGCTCCTTCCAGGGCTGGCAACAACACGCATGCCAGCGGATCGTCAGTTGCAGGACCGTCAGGCCTGTCATCGCTGGGTCAGGGCCCTGTGAATCTCAGTCTCACAGATCAAAAGAAAAATTCCTAAAACAATAATCTTTAATAGATATGCATTACAATAATTATCCTTTATATATAAAAATGGCCTCAACACATATAGCCACTATACAAATATGCAACTGTATAGTATAAAGTACCCGCTGTATATCAGTACCTAAATACAAAAGCAAGTGGAAAAATGTCTAGCTAATCACAGCAAAATACAAAAATACTTTGGTCCAAATACCTATTAGCAGGGAAAAGTGCCCTTATAAGAGGGAGGTAATGTGGTCAAAAAATGTGGTCAAAAACTCAGGTTCTAAAAGACCTTGTCACAGTAGACCCCGTTGCCCCTTTGGGACCAGTAAAAACCCATATATAGAAAAATCACTATCGCTATCACTATACTAGTCCTATCCAGATAGATCACTGGAAAAGACCATAAAACTTAACTTTTACTTAGTTAGATAAAAGGAGTAAGAAAAACTCCACAAAATAATAAACATAACAAGCTGTCCCTATATAGAACCCTACAGAAAAACTACCTAGCCAAAAAATGTGGGATAATCGTCCCGATAAGGACGGACCCACCAGGAACCTAAGGGGATAATCCCTATTCAACCCTATACACAAGACAAAATATCCTGTGCAAAAAGATACAAAATTAAAGCAAAAGGCCCCTTATACCAACACACCATGCTATATACAAGAGCAAAGGCCCCTAGTCTCAATAATTGTCCCTGCTATATACAAAAAACAAAGGTTTTGTGCAATATTTAACCCCAACGCGTTTCATACCCCGATGTATAGGGTCTCATCAGGGGCAAGGAGAAAAAGACATGGGGCCCCCAAATTTTAAGTACAAAGTACTTTAATATAATCCAAAACAGGAATTATGTACTATATACAGCTTATTGGTTACATAGGCGGTAGCATATAATGAGTATAACGCTGTTTATACAAATGCATAGTTTATATGAAGCAGTAGATATATCACTCTTCGGTTATGGTCAAAAAGACCCATAAGAGTCTCCATCCCGAACAGCTCCCCCAGAGAAAGTTGTCATTTTACTTACAGTTAAGCTGACAATAGTTCTAGATAGAGCAAATAGATTGCCCCCTTTGACCTAGCCGTTGAATAATGCTTCAGGCCAAGTCTGAAATAAATCCAACCAAAAAAGACAACATCACTATCTGTTATTCCCATGGTCAAAGGAAATACAGCAAACAATGCATTAATCACATAGTTTTTCATTCGGCGTTTACAGAGCTACGGTTCATGGGCTAACTGTACCAGAGAGCGGGATTTGCCGCTTCTCAGCGCGCGTCTCTAGTCTGCCCTGAGCGCGCCTTCTGTTCGGGTCTGACGTCATCCGGCGCCATGCGCATTCTTATATCTTAACCAGCCTATAGCCAGCCCGGGATCGAACAAAATCCCTGACATCAGAGGCAGAGGGAAAGCAGACCATTATTGGAAACCGCTTCAAATCAGAAGACGGTGTACCTAAGTCTGGCCAGTTGGTGTTAAGAAAGCGCCCCGTCAGTTATTTAGAGATTAAATAAAACGGGAATTACGGCTCTTGTTTGGTTTAATAATATCAAGGTAGATATGGGCAATTGAAAAAAAAGGAGGTTTAATTAATAAAATGTGTCATGATGATGGACTGACACATATAAAAGATGGCAATTTTTGACTCGGCGGAAAAGGAGGAAGCAAAATTTCCATTTCCAGTACACAAAATATCACATAAACAGGTAATCACAAAATAGGGAAGACAAATAACTCAAAAGGAGCTGTTTGTTTTTTAATTTGCTCATTTGAGTTATATGAATATAAGCCATATAGCAAGATGTTACAATACTTTGTGGGTATGTTACATCTCTAATGATACACAGAAGAGGCAAATATTGTACCCACAAAGAAGGAAGACAATGTTGGTACAGAAGTCTAAAGGGGGACATTATTGTCCAGAACAAGGGCACTAAATGAAGCAGTTAAAATTAAGCTGCTCGTTTAAACCGTGTGGGGATACAGTATCCAATCTGAAGATCTATTTTGTCTCAGTTTGTAACATTCTTCTATCCAACATTTCCCCCACGTATTGTTTCCCCTAAATGTTCAAGGGCCTCAAATTGGAGAGACATATTGTTTCCCCCATGTACTGAATTGAAATGTCTCCCCAGTGGGGTATCCCGTTTATTTCTGATGTCCCCTATGTGTTCAAGAATGCGCTGTCTCCATGGTCTTATTGTCTTTCCTATGTATTCCAAATTGCAGGAGCATGTAGCTTTATAAATGACATGGGATGTACTACAATTAATGAACTCCCTAATTTCATATTCAGACCTGTCCGATGGCTAAATACAGTCTTAGTCTGTCTAACCCATCCACAGGCCTTACAGTGTCCACAATTTGAAACAAAACCCAAAGGTTGCCCTTTCCAAGCCATGAGTCACTCACTGGTTGTGGACTCCAAATGGCTGTGTACAAGCCTGTTTCCCAAAACTCCTTCCCCGTCGTATGTGACCTGAGGATACTCCGGTAGAACATCAATTAAATCATCACCATTCAAGGATGTCCCAATGTTTTTAAGCACATCCCTAACGTGAGGGTTTGCTATATCAAAGGTGGCAATCAGTCTAAATTGGGGATCTTCTGTTTCCCTCACCCTAGGGGCCAGAAGGTCAGAGCGATCCCGAGCCAAGGCAAACTTATATGCCTGCTTAAGGACCTTTCTAGGGTATCCACTATCTCTAAATCTTGCCTCAAGATCCTTCGCCTTCGTGTAAAACTCAGCCAAGTTCGAGCATTTCTTCTGAGTCTCAAATATTGGCCCCCTTTGGGATACCCTAGCAGGGGCAGAGGGTGACAGCTCTTCCAGCTCAAAAGGTTATTTGTTGCCGTTGGCTTACGATATACCGTGGTGGCCCCGTTCACCCGATTCTCCTCTCATGATTTCAACGTCAAGGAAGGGTTTAAAGGAAATTGACCGCCACGCTCAAAAGTAAATCTTAGACCTATGTCGTTGTGATTAAGAGCCGACACCATACTTTCAAAAGATCCCTTTGGGCCCGTCCACAGCACGTCTATGTAACGGACCCAGAGGGTAGCCTCAGGTCCACAGATAGCACCCCATCTCCCAAAAACGACCGTTGCCTCCCACCAGCCCAGGAGCCAGATTTGCGTAGGTTTGGGGCGCAAGAACTGCCCTGGCAGTGCCCCTGAGCTGGTGGAAGACATCGGCCGCCCAAAAAGGAAGTAGTTCCTGGTGGTACAAATTCCAGCAAAACCCAAGGAATGAATCTGTTATGTGACTGGAAAATGGGACCCCCTCATGGAGAGAAAATATTCAACTGCCTTAAGGCCCATCGTGTGAGGGATAGATGAATATAAGGCCTCCACATCGATTACTATCCCATCGATTTTGGCCAGAAAATCCATTGTGTCCCTTATGTACGAAGGGAGTGATACAACAAAATCCCTCAGACACTTATCTAGGTAAACGCCTATATTCTGTGTCAGGCTGTCAATGCCTGACACTATAGGACGTCCCTTAAGGGGCGTCAACCCCTTATGGACTTTCGGTAACGCATAAAATGTTGGCTAGGTAGTTTTTCTATAGGTTTCTATATAGGGACAGCTTGTTATGTTTATTATTTTGTGGAGTTTTTTTACTCCTTTTATCTAACTAAGTAAAAGTTAAGTTTTATGGTCTTTTCCAGTGATTTATTCTATTTTTTGACTATAAACATATTCTTCTTTGAGCCATTTGTATTCTCCCATCTTTTTGATCCTATCCAGATAGAGCACTCGCCCCAAAAAGGGCGACCCCACCTCTCGGCGACTCACCCTAACTAACTAAATTATACAGTAAATTACATAAAGAACACAGACATAAAGTCCCGCCCGCGTTTCCCCAAGTAATGGTTCATCAGGGGATAATAATTATACATCTGTGATGAGAGATGAAGATGGTCCAAGTGATGGCATGATGAGGCCATAAGTACGTGCCAGACAGTATATCACTTATATACCCACCCCTATTAACCAAATAAACTACTCAGCCAATCCAATGCCACTTTACTCACCAGGAGCAAAGTCCTTGCACATGCTCAATAGCAAAACAAAGACGCCAAACACCACATGTTCCGCCGCGCTCCCATTGCCAAACCGGAAGTGCCCAAACCCCGGAAAGTGACAAAACGAAAGTAATTCACAGCACGTGGGAAAAACTGGGACTTGGCGAAACGAGTGCAAAACGCCACCGCGCCCCGGTCCCCGCACGCGCAACTAGCAAAACAGTGCACCCCGCGCCCCATAGACAAGGGCGCAATCGGGGCCCCAACTATACAGATAATACTTGGACACAATAGCATAATGGTGACCCAAGTAACAGGAGGCTTATCATCAAAAACTCAATATCGAGTACACAAGGTTAAATCCAATGGATATAAACTACCAATAGTTAAGGCTAAGTAAAATAAAGTGATGGGCAGTAAGACAAAAAAGATATAGAAATATTATATACTCTGACCGTATTGATAATAAAGAGACTTTTACCCAACACATGGTTTTGATATTATAAAACTGATTACCCTATCAACAGAATCCAAAGAAAAGTACCAAAAAAAAAGTGAAATTATGAAAAATTTATAAAAAAACAGCCAAATTGCGGGTTTTTCGTTAAGACCTCAGGGTCCGTAGTTTGTAATCTGAAAATCCACTCGGTTTCTTTTTTAAGCAGTCTTGTATCCCAATCACCCCCTCGAGTTCAACAGGGAACAACAGGGATGTAAAAGAGGCAATAAAAAACAAAAAGAAAGCGTTTCACCTACTAAAACAGGAGGTTAGTGAAGAGGCACTAAGAAGCTATGGGGAAAAAATAAAGTGTGTAAAATAAAGATAAAGGAAGCAAAGCTGGAGAGGGAAAGACATATTGCTATAGAAAGTAAAAACTAACCCCAAAATATTTTTTAACTATATAAATAGTAAAAAGATTAAAACGAAAAATGTTGGCCACTCTGAAAAAACTGAGGGAGAGACAGTAGAGGGCGATGAAGAAAAAAGCAAACGTATTAAAAACATTTTTTTCTCCACTGTATTTACCAAGGAGGATGACCTTCCTGTTGAACAGAGAGATGTGGTAAACTCCAACTTAAAAGTTCATGTCTAAACCCAGAAAAAGTGCAGCTCCGTCTTAAGAAGATTAAAATAGACAATCCCCCCGGTCCAGATGGCATACACCCACGTGTCCTAAGAGAGTTAAGTGAAGGGCATAGATAGGGCCCCCATTCTTAATATTCATGGACTGTCTAATAACGGGGTATGTCCCACAGGATTGGCGCATAGCAAATTGTGGGGGCCAATATTCAAAAAGGGGTCAAAAATGGGTCCAGGAAACTATAGGCCAGTAAGCTTAACCTTTTGTTGTAGCGAAAATGTTCGAAGGTTTTCTCAGAGATGCTATCCTGGAGTATCTCACTGAAAATAAATGTAAAACGCCGTTCCAGCATGGGTTCATGAAGGATCGGTCCTTCAGACTAATCTCATCAGTTTCTATGAGGAAGTCAGTGCTAGACTGGATCGGGGGTGAGGCACTGGAAAGTCATATATTTAGATTTTTCTAAAGCATTTGATACGGTGCCACATAAAAAGGTTGGTAAATAAAAAAGAGAATGCTTGGACTGGGGGAAAATGTGTGCAAGTGGGGAATGTAACTGGCTCTCATCGATAGAAAACAAACGGTAGTAATTAACGGTACATACTCAGACTGGATCGCTGTTTACTAGTGGGGTAACCCCAAAGGGGCAGTTTGGGCCCATCTCTTTAACATTTTCATTAATGATCTTACACAGGGATTACACAGTTTGAATATCGATCATTGCAGACGATACTAAGCTCTGTAAAGTAATCAACACGATAGAGGATAATATGTTATTACAAAGGGATCTTGATAAGTTGGAGGCCTGGGCAGGGAAATGGCAGATGAGGGTTTAACACTGAATAAATGCAAGGTTATTTCAAAATGGGGAAGAGAAATCCATTACATGATTTAAATGTTAAATGGAAAAACCACTGGGTAAAAGTGACATGGAGAAGGACTTGGGAATCCTGGTGGACAGTAAACTTAATTGTAGTAGCCAGTGTTTAGGCAGCAGCAGCCAAAGCAAATAGGATCATGGGGGTGCATAAAAGGGGCAAAAGATGCACATGTTGAGAACATTATTCTCCAATTATAAAAGTCAGTGGTTAGACCACACATGGAATATTGTGTACATTTTTTGGGCAACAGTGCACAGGAAAGACATTGTAGAAGCTTGAACAAGTTACATAGGCGGGCAACAAAATATAATAATATAAGTGGACTGGGTGACACAGAACACTGAAAAGATTGGAGCAGATTCGGGTTATTTAGATTTAGAGAAAAAAAGGCTTCGGGGGGACATAAATAAAAATGTTTAAATACATCCAAGGTCAATATAGATGATCTCTCCAAGATTTATTTATACACAGGACTGTATCTAAGAACAAGAGGGGCCAATCCTTTATTCTTGAGAACGAAAGGTTTCTACATGATACATAGAAAGGGATTCTTTACTGAAAGAGCAAAAGGAATCGGGATAACCCCGATCCACAAACCGTTATTTAAGTCCCTTGCTTTGGAACAAATTTAGTCTCCTTTCCTGGAGCAGTTTTTCTCCGTAACTCGAGGAACTGCTCCCTTTGGAGCATACCCCTTTTTAAGGGTCTAGGATTGTACTCTCCCACCGGAGGGCATACAATTAGTCCGCGGTTGGTTTCCGAAAGGTTTTTGTAAGTAGATTGCCAGAATTTATCTTTAGAAGATTATAAAGATCCAATAAAGGTAAGGGCACACGGTCAACAATAGCTGTATAAGTAGAATAATCATGCCAACATTATTAATATTTGAGGAACATCTCTCACACAGTCATCAAACGCCACTGTTGTCCCATTCCAAATAAAAAAATAGGATATTCGTCAATAATAACCTACCCCGAAAACAGGATATTATCCGTATCGAGGTAAGGTCATGTGTCACTAAAACATCAATGGTAGCCCTCCCACCATGCCCAGGAATAAATTTTGCGTACGAGGTGAGCACCGGGCACCCCATAGCAGTTACCCCTGAGCTTGAGGAAGATCTTACCATTAAAAATGAAAAAATGTGTTCAAGGAGAAACGAAGCAGCTTTTAGGACAAGTTGTATTTTGCTCATCTAAGATGTATACCCCTAGATAGATGAGGAAATACCTCTACAGCACGCACCCCACAAGTCAGGCGGGAGCTGCAATAGAAGTCCTCTACATCATGGGAGGCGAGCAGAGTGTTGTTTTCCTCAACAGTCAGTCCGTCCAATCTTCTCAACAATCAGGAGTGTCCTTGATGAATGTCGGCAAAGCATACACAAATTCTTTCAGGATGTTATCAATAATAGATGCGACATTCTGAGACAATGGAATCCACACCTGACACTATTGGGCGTCCTTTTAAGTGACGTCATACCCTTTATGTATCTAGTAGGGCATAAAAAACAAGGATACCGGATGTTTAGTATCATAAATTTACTCTCATTATGCTGAGATCAACGCCTCTGGTCAAGGGTCCTGTATCAAAATTTCTTTTAGCTCCTGACAGAAGGAAGTGCTTGTAGGAATCACATGTGAGAATAGAATAGCCAAGAGCGAGTCCCTTCAAATATCACCTCCCCCTACATATGCTAATATACTTAGAATGATCCAACACTACTAGACTTCCCGCCTCTTATCCGATGGCTTACAGATAATGCTGTCATCATTATCCAGATCCTAAGTGCCTTAAATTGGAATACGTAATATTATGATTAGATGTATACCCACACCTCAAGATTTCTCCAATCCTGCCTGACAAGTTTTAAAAACATTCATTTCTGGACCTTTTATAGCTGTAGCATACGTATACTCTTAGGTCTCAGCGTGTTATGTCCCCGTCTACATGTCAGATAAGCTCGCAAGTAATCTAAGTCAGGCAAATCCGGAGAAATTCAACACCCAATGCACCTTGCCCTCTCAAGGAGTCCCGATTTCCTAAAGAATTTATGCCACTTTGATACGTCTATACAAAAAGATGAATATCCTTTACCAAAAAAAAAAATAAAAATCAAAAGGACTAAACCTAACAGATGGAAACAAAATTGAGACCTTAGTTGCCACATCCGAGAATTTCCTACTCTGTAAGTGATCTATTTGAAAGAGTTGATAATCTGACAGGGAAGTCATATATTTCTTTTGCTCCGCTCATCTCAGGGACATCCTCTCTGTTCTCCTAACAAGACGCACCAAGAGTAGGATGAAGCACCAGAATAACCTCTGTGGAAGTATCATCTCCTCTCCCTTTAGGTCTTCCTCTCCTTGATTTTTGTACAACCTGGATATCAGTACTGAAGACTCAATATCTGAAGAAGAAATATTATCGACCTTCCTTTGTATACCTTTAGTTCGATCATACAAAAAGGAATAGGCCTTTTTATCTTTGAATTCCTGTAGGTCCTTTTAATATGTGTTTTGAGTTTATCTATTTTCATGAGCACTTTGAAATATTTCGCAAACAATTGTGCTCTGAAGTCTTTGTTCACGCCTACCAAAGTCGGGGTCGGTTTTATGTTTCTGATCAATTTTTTCCTGGCATTTTTTTTGTTAAATTTCTAAAGTGATTTTTTTCTTCCACTAATAAATAACTGCGATCAACGTATGGTAGGCTCTCATCGCAGCTCCATTCTCCCATTTAGGCATAAAAAATCACCGAACACCCTCTAGCAACTGGTAATATATTCCCCTAAGTCCTCTAGGGACGATGTTGGCCGTAATATACTCTCCAGAGACTTTAGTCTCCACCATGAGTCTAGATTGTTACTTTTATATTCCTATCAACAATTCGTTTAAATGATACGTATGATATAAAAAGTGTCTAACGGAAATCACTTCACTATCCGTAAAAACTTGTTTTTGCTTTCATCCTTCCATTGGTCTCTTTTAATGTGTCTGACGAGGAACCCAGCCATATTTAAATTGTTTAGAACAACTCACAGAATAAAAGAGAATAATAATAGGAATAAAGAAAAAACCGTCTCACAGATCGCAGGAAGAAAAATTCCCTAAAAGACACATAATCTTTAATAGATATGCATTAAAATAAATATGCCTTTTATAATATAAAAATTGGCCTCACACAATAGCCACTAAGCAAATATGCGAAACTGTATATGTAAAGTAAGTACCCGGTGTATATCAGTACTAATATACAAAAGCAAGTTGGACAATGTTAGCTAATCCAGCAAAAAGACATTGTACCAAATACCAATTAGCATGGAGAAGTGCCCGTCTATAAGAGGGAGGAAATTGATGGTCCAAAAATGTGTCAAAAACACACTGTTCTGAAAGAGACCTTGTCAACAGTAAAGACACCGTTGCCCCATAGGACCTCGTATATACATAGATAATAGAAGAAATCACTATCGCTATCACTATGACTAGTCCTATTCAGAAAGAAGGCACTCGCCCCAAAAAGGGCGACCCCACCTCTCGGGCGACTCCTCCTAACAACTAACTTAAACCAGTAACATACATAAACGAACACAGACATAAGTCCGACGCGTTTCCCCAAGATATGTTTCACAGGGGATAATAATTATACTCTGTTGATGAGATGTATGAGTAAGGTCCGGAAGTATGCGGCAATATGAGTGCCCGATTTGTAAGTGCCGAACAGTATATCACTTATAATACCCACCCCTAATTATACCAGAATAAACTACTCAGCAATCCAATCCAATTTACTCACCAATGAAACAGAGCAAAAGTCCATGCAAATGCTCAATAGCAAAACAAAGAACGCAAACACCACATGTTTCCGCGCGCCTCCCGTTCCTCCAAACCGGAATAGACCAAACCGAGTGACAAACCTGAAGTGACAAAACGGAAAGTAATTTCACAAGCACGAGTGCCCCATAAAAGGAACTAGACGTAGCGAAACTAGTGCAAACGACGCACTAGTAAGCGCCCGCCGGTCCCCGAGCCTTGCGCTAACTATGCAAAACAGTGGCACACTGTCGCACCCATAGATAAAGAGCGCACTGCCGGGCGCCGCCAACTTATACAAATAATACGTTGGACACAATAGCATAATTGTGACCCAATAACAGGAGCTTATCATCCAAGACTCAATATCGAGTACACAAGTTTAAATCCAATGGATATAAACTACTCAATAGTTTAAGGCAGTAAAATAAAGTTATGGCATTAAGACAAAAAAGATAATTAGAAATATTAAAAACTCTGAGACAGTATTGATAAATAAAGAGAACTATAACCGCAACAGCATGAGTATGATGATTCTCAAGTGATTACCCAGTCAACAAATCCAAAAAAAGGACCCGAAAGAAAAGATAAAAGTGAATTATAATGAAAAATATTATAAAAAACATCCAAATTGCAGGTTTCCGTTAAGACCATCAGTGGTCGTAGTATGTAATCTGAAAATACCACTTCGTTTTCTTTTTTAAGCAGTCATGTATCCAATCACCTCCCTTCTAATGTGTTTATTCCTCACGGACTTTAAATGATCAAAATATCATGTGTGTTGATCATTATGTATGACATAACACATACTTTCAAACGGAGCTATCGCGTTTGTATCTCTTCTTATAGCCAAATGTTTCCCCAAGATGCTCGCCAAACTCGTCTCCTTCTAAATTGTCCTCTTAGTCATTCAACATATCCTAACTTGCAAGTAAAACTGCATAAATAAATGACTCCTTCACATCTTTACAGTTGGTAAAAATCTCTCTTCACAAATGTACGATCTGGAATTTAAAATCAGTGTAAGTCTGTGACTGCTCCATAAATGGACATGCACACATTTGTCCCCCCACCTCCGAAAATGGGTTCCTAAGTGTTGTCGATCCAACCAGGTCCCCTGTTTTTTTTTAGTGGAGTATTATAATACTATGCCACTCAGTCCCTATCCCTCAATATCTTCCACCTTTCCTGAATGTAATCTGAGGAAAATCAGGAGAAACATCTTTTAAATTCCTTATCTGACCTCAAATACCCCAGTATCTAGAAATACAGTCTCTCACTAATGCGTGCCCTGATCGAAAGTTTGCCACGATCCGCAAGTTTGATTGTGGGGAAACTTGATGCTGTTTCTGTCCCACACCATTGATGTCAGGTCTCTATCTATCACATTTCAAGTGCCTTGACAAATGCCTTCATCATGACTTTTTCTGGATAGACCCCGATCCACAAACCGTTTTTTTAAGTTCCCTTGCTTAGGAACAAATATTCTTCCTTTTCCTGGAAGCAGTTCTCTCCGAACTCGAGGAAACTGTCCTCTTTGTATACCCCCTTATTTACAAGGCTATGAATGGTAACTCTCGCCACCGAGGAGACTATTGAGTCGCATTGGTTTTCCGAAAAGGTTTTTTGTATGTAGGTTGCCAGATTTATCTTTATAATGATATAAAAGATCCAAAAAAGGAAGGCACACGTCATCAATAGCTGAGTGAATTTCATGCCGAACATTATTAATATTGAACTTCTCAACAAAGAGGTCATCAAACGCCTCTCTGTTGTCCCATTCCACAAAATTAGGATATTGTTCCCAATATACCCTACCCCAAAAACAGATATTAACCGTATGGGGTAGGGGTCATTGTCCCTAAACACGAATGGTTAGCCTCCCACCCAGCCCAGTGAATAAATTTGCGTACGAGGGAGCACATCTGCCCCCCTAGCAGTACCCCTGAGCTGTGGAATGATCTTAACCATTATAAAATGACAAAAATTGTTTCAAAGGACTAAATCGAAGCATCTGTAGGACAAGTTATTATGTCTCCTCTAAGATGTATACCCCTAATAGATAGGAAAACTCTACAGCAACGCACCCCACAATCATGCGGAATGCCTTGGCTATAGAGAGCCTCTACGTCAATGAAGGTGTGCTTAGTGTGTCCTTCAACTGAGGGATAGACTGGTGCATAGTTTCATATACTCCACCTTAAAAAACATGACCTGGTGTGATCGACAACCACTAGGTACATTTCGGTGTGGGGACGAACTGTGTGGCAATGTGCCATTTATTTAGCAGTTCCAACAGACTTTCATCTGATTTTAAAATCAGATCGTACATTTGTGAAAGAGATTTTTCCAAACTGTAAGAGTGAAGGGTAGACATTTATTTATGCAGTAGTACTTGCCCGATAGGATATGTAGGGAAGCGACTAAGAGACAATGTTAAGAAGACTAGTTTAGGCGAGCACTAGTGGGACATTAAGCATAAGAGAGATACACCGATAGGCTCACAGGTATGAAGTCATACTAAATGATCCAACACACCTTAAATTTTCGATCATGAGGTCGTGATGAAAATTCACCTACGAGGGGGTGATTTGTGATACAAGACTGCTTAAAAAAGAAACCGATGTGATTTTTCGAGATTACATACTACGACCCCTGAATTGTCTTACCGTCCAAACCAGCAATTTGGCTGTTTTTTATAATATTATTGTCATAATTTCACTTTTTTTTTTTTTATTTTTTTTTTGTTTTTTTGTTTTTGGTCCTTTTCTTGGATTCTGTTTGATAGGGTACTCAGTTGAGAATATCAACCGATTGTTGGTATAGTTCACTTTATTATCAATACTGTCATAGTATAAATATTCTCTATATCTTTTTTTGTCTTTACTGCCCATCACTTTATTTTACTTAGCCATAACTATAGTAGTTTATATTCATTGGATTTAACCTTTGTGTACACGATAGTGATCTTTATATAATCCTTTCCTGGTTGACTTGGATCACCATTATGCATAGTGTCCAACGTAATTATCTGTATAGTTGGGAGCGCCCGAGTGCACCCTTGTCTATGGGGCGCGTGTGAAGCTGTGTTTATGCTAGTTGCGCAGCGGGGACCGGGCACGTGCGCGTTTTGACAGTCGTTTTCGCAGTCCTAGTTTCCTATTTGGGGCACACGTGCTGTGAATTACTTTCGTTTCTTGGTCACTTCCGGTTTGTCACTTACCGGTTTGGCGGAAGCGGGAGGCGCGTGGAACATTTGGTGATAGTGGGCGTCTTTGTTTTTTGCTAATTGAGCATTGTTGGCCAAGGACTTTGCTCCATGGTATCATTGGTGAGGTAAAAGTGGCATGATTGGCTGAAGTAGTTTTATTTGGTTAATAGGGGTGGTAATATAAGAGATATACTGTCCTGGCACTTACTAATGGCCTACATCATGCCATCACAGGAGAGGAGACAGAGTAAAGGAGAGCGGACTCACAGATTGCGGGACACGATGCCATTCTCGCCTTCGAACCACAAGGCCCGACAGTTTTTTCAATTTTATCTGTCCTTCATTAGACATTGGTTTCGGTGGTCCAGGCTAGTGCAAGTGCACACATCAGCTCACAGGGTGCATCATCTCAGGCAAGTGTCAGGCTGTTTTGGAAGCATGTGCCGGAGGAAGCAGAGGAGAGGAAGGAGTGAGGAGGGATATTCCTTAACAACCGACGTTACCGACGTCCCTGGCCTTGGAAAGAGGTTGGAGGCGCGAATTTGAGGCGAGGAGGAGAGAAGATGAGGAGTAAGATCATTTGCTATGCCCCTCTGACCCCAAGGTGCTTGGGAAAAAAAAAAATCAAGCTCCATCTCTCACATAGTGCTTGATGCTCCATTTCCTCCAACATTACCTCGCATTAAAGGGCCATCTAAATGAACATCTTGTTACTGGTGTTGGCCCCCTCCTGGATCCGGTACAAACAAACTCAGCCATTTCCATCCGACCACCCAGATATAGAGAGTAAACTGCAGGAAATGAGACCTTCTGAGTGATCAACTGGAGATATCTGTTGCGTACTGATTCACAGTTCTTCAAATGTCACGGTGGAACAACAATCATCGCGTGACAGCAGTAGGAGTGCTCAAGTAGGCGTAGCGGCAGCAGCAGGGCAAGGTGGCAGAGCCTAATGGGCTGACCTCTGGCATCATTTATTTACCACCTCACCAACTCTGAGCAATGGCAGTCACACATCCAACACACACAGACAGCTTAAGATCCATGGTGCATGACTATCTGCGTCCTCCAATCACCGATGTTTTTGTTGTGATTCCGGACCCAGTAGACTTCTGGGTATCCAATATGGACGAATGGCTGAGCTCGCTCGCACAGCCCAAAGAGGTTTGTCCTGCCCACAGCCAGAGTCATTATCTGAGGCGACCATCAGCACAGTGCTGGAGGTGTCATTTATAGTCGAAACGTCAATGCGGGCTTTCACATATAAGGAGAGGAGATCGATTTGACTTTCATCAAGATGAAGCAGGGCATGGATCTTCTGATGATGTTGTGGCCACTCCAATTAGGTGCCGAGGTCACCGATTAGTGCCCGTTCTACTTCAAATTCCTCTTCAAACAGAGATATGGACCTCTAGAAAACTTTTTTTAAACAATTATCATTTTCTTACTGCAATTTTTATTCTCTTTTCCAACAGTTCAATTTTGCTGTTTTTTGCTGTTAGAGAGACTTGTAAAAGACAGCAGGTTTCATGACAACCACCCTATTCCATTTAACTCACTTTTATCTTTAGAATTTTTTCGAGCATCGTCAATGGTTTTGAGGGTTCATGTTGCTGAGAGATTACAGTCTATAAGTATTGGTCCTTGTGGATCTAGAAATGCAGCTGTCTAAGTGGCATTTGCTCCTCACGAATTTTTAACAGTGGCAGAGAAGGTCCATTTTTATAATTTTTTGGGTCAACATGCATTGAAATGGTGCAGCAATACTAGACAGGTCCTTATTATAAAACAAAAATGGTTGATTTTCTAACAGACATTTGGTTGTCTCACAATTGTCCAAGAGTGAGGCTCAAAGATCATGCTTTGAATTTTTGTGGAGGCATTTTGCTTGTGACAGGTTCACTATACTACACATGTGTCCAATTATAAAAAAAAAAAATTGTTTCTAGCAGACATTTGTTCTTCACAATTGGCCTAAAGTGGCTCAAGAGAGTCAATGTTTTTGAATATTTTGGGGGCATTTTGCTGTGACATCATCTATACTTACAGGTCATATTAAAACAAAATGTTGTTTCTAACAGACATATGTTCTTCACAAGGTCAAGAGTGCTCCAACGGTGATGGTTCTGGTCAGAAACAGGAATATGGTACATGACACTGTATAAGTGGACACATATTGCAATAATGACTTGTTTAGCAATATCTTTAACGTAGCTAAAACAATCCCTGTATTGTGAGAGCATACCACATTTAATACACGATTAAAAACGTGAAACAAAACATGGGGGATTCCATCCTATTTTATAAAAATGTGTATTTCTAGAAAAATCTTAAACTATAAAAAACTAGCAGGTACAAAAAGCGAGTCAAAAGCAATCCTCTGAATTGTACAAGGGAGGTACAGGAAAACTGTGACCAGATTAGGTTTATTCAGGAGGAACATGGAGTAATGGACACTGACAGACAGTACAAAGTACAGAGAACACTTTTCCTCCAGCACTTATGGGGTAGAAATATGAAAAAAAGAATGGGCAAGAATATAAAGGGCACCTGTGTGAGAACAGGAGATTGTTTAAATCCAACCAGAAATTTTCCAAGTGAGATCAATTCAATGATTGGTTCCGCACATCGATAACGGTAGGGCAAGCGCTACCTCCTGAACAGACAGTTATAGTGTGTCCAGTTCAACTAAAATGGTGGTTGAAAATTCCTTTTCCCGCACTTTTGAATTTGGGGTCCGACAGTGTTAATTGTCATAGCTGCATTCCTACTACATGTGATAAGTCCCAAGACCAGTTCAACTAAAATGGATGGTTGAAAGACTACCTTTTTTTCGCGTGCACTTTTTATCTTGGGTTCTTGCAGGTTTGGGGCTCATGCTGCGTTCCGGACAGGGATATTCAATGTCCAGTTCAAGTAAAATGATGGTTCAAATCATAAAAGCCTTCTGGCACTTTTTAATTTGTGGGTCATGCAGGTTTAAAGGGTCATGCTGTGGGCACAAGACAGGGATAGTGAATGGTCTGTGACTTTTTTTCTGTGGCTTTTACAACCTAAGTGTGTTGCCTAAGATGTAGCACATATCCATTTGACTGTTGTGGATTTTAATTCCAGCTTCTCCAGCCCTGTTTGGGTTTAAGAATGAAGGTGTTGTTGCTCTCCCATAGACTTTAATGTCATCGGCGATCATCTATCATCGACCATCGAATATCTTGTTGATGATGGCCGACTATCGACACTCGACCGATGGCGATAGTCAACGTAATCGTTCAACACTAATTGAGAGAAATAGGGTGTATAGGAGGTTTGATTAGAGATCCGTTACCACAAGAGGGTGTGTACACTGTACCAACTCAATGGAACGGCCCTTTGATATGGGGGAAATTTACTACCTGATGAAACAAAAATTTTTAATGACTGCACCTCCTCACCTAAAAAGCACTTTGTTCACCATGTCAAGCGTTATTGATGCTAGGAGAGAAACTATATAGAGGCTGCAGCACTTTTAGGACAGTTGAGTGAGCTAGAAAAGTAAAAAAAAATGAAAAAAGTCTAGGAAAATTGAGTCCCAAACCAATACAACAGGGAGAGGAAGGATAAAACTTTCTAGGAAGAAAATCTTTTTAGATCTTTTAAACAGTGGAGTCAGTAAAGAGGAAAGAGATGGGATTTCCACACCTGATTTGTTAAAACGCTGGAAAGAGTTAAAACACAAAGGGACATTACGGGTATCCCGACACAGATAGGAGGGGTGTGACGTATACACTGACAATCGACCTTTGACTAAAGGACAAAACCCCAGCCCCCAGCCTCTGCCCGGAGACAGGAAAGGAGTGGGTGGGATGTACCATATCCACTTGATTGACAGGAAGGAGGGTCCCCTGCTACTATTAGAAGGATGTGTGTGATGAAGCCCGGGGACCGACGACCATATGCTTCTGTTGAAATTTACTGGCAAAATAAAGGCCCACCTCAAAGGGTTACTGCTCTGCTTGACACAGGGGCGGAGGTATCACTGTTTCAGGGACACCCTAGAGGGGAACAACAATCTTGGGTGGCCATTGAAGGATTAGGGGGACAGAAGACTTGGGCTAAGAGGGTGAAATGCAGATTGAGGATAGGCAAAGTTCCCATATTGAAAGCACAAGTTCTTGTCTCTGAATTACCTGACAACATTATAGGAATGGACCTTCTTAGAGGACAAACTATACACACAGTGTCTGGAACTTATGTTTTTGGTACCTCAATCCTTTATTTTTCTATCTCTGTAGTCAAACCAATCTTGCGTGGCCACGCCAAATGGACCCCAGTGTACATCCCTCCACCTGACAAGCCTGTGAATCTAAAGCAGTACCACATTCGAGGAGGACACAAGGAAATCTCAGAGACTATTCAAGCGTTGTTATCCGCAGGAGTCATCAGACCAGCTGTGAGTCCATTCAACGTACCTATCTATCCGATTAGGAAACCGGACAGAACCTATCGTATGACTATCGATCATCGAGGACTGAATAAAGTAGCCCCACCTTTGGCTTCAGCAGTTCCAGATATGGTATCCATTGTGGAGAACATCAGGCAAACCGCTGGAGAATGGAATGCGGTTTTGGATTTAGCGAATGCGTTTTTCTACATTGCAATTGCTAAAGAATCCCAGGATCAATTTGCTTTCACCTGGGACAGACAACAATATACCTTGATGGTCGTACCCCAGGGGTACTTGCATTCTCCAACCATTTGCCATGGACTTGTAACTCGGGACTTACAGCAATTACCTACCCTGAGCTGCACCTTGTATCACTACATTGATGATGTCATGTTTTTCCGGGTTTGCTACAAAAGCCCAATGTTGCAAAAGGATTTTAAAAAACCCATGGGGGAGCATAGGGCAGAAACAGGGGGAGGGGGTAAAAAATTCCAAACCCAACAGAAAACAAAAAACAAAAATACTGCTTTAAAATTTTAACCCTCTAACAAACATTTCTAAAATTTCCCCAAAGGGGGGTTTAAATTTCATAAAACAAAAACTTTTAAAAATTTATACTTTAAAAAAAACTTTTGGGAAAACTCGACGTCTCCACTAAACAATACCTAAATTTTAATGGGCAAAAGACCCCCTAAAAAAAAATTTATATGTGGCCCAACCCAAAACCAAAAAAAGGAAATGATGGCCCCGAAAAAAGCACGGTCCTAACAGGAAAAAACCCTGTTTCTTTTAACCCAAAAAAATTTTCAAATACTTTTAATTTCTCGCCCCCAAAACATTTTTTGACCACCCTTTAAAACCCCTTTTCTTAAACCTCGGGGGAAAAACGAATTATGGGGAAAAACAAGGGAAGGAGAAAGGGGGGAAAAACACCCCAAGGGGACATTTAATTTAAAAGCCTTTAGGGGGTTATCAAGATGAAAAAGATAAAACCCACTTACAAAACAAAGTTTATAAATTAGGGATGGGGGAAATCGATTCTAAAGGGAATTTAATTCGTTTATTTTTTTCAGGAAAACTTGGGTTTCCCGTAACGAAGTTCCAAAATTTGGGGTATTTTGGGGTAAAACAAAGTGGTTTTTTGGATTGATAAAAGGGGGCCTCGGGGGCACATGGCGTTACTTTGGGGGCAAAGCACTCTGGAGGAAAAAGGGGCATACCCCAGCATGCCCTTTTGGCAGAGTTAAAACCCAAAATCAGAGACCGGGGGGGATTTTTGGGGCGTCACCCCCACTATATAAAGGAGGGGGGCGCCGCTGGGAGTCACACCCCCTTCACTTTTACTGACGGGGGGAAGGGTTGCTGCTGCGGGGATAGGGGTTTCTGAAGGGAAACTGATTTTTACCAGCGATTTTTGGGGGTTGGGGTGCCCTCAGCTTGTCTAAAGGACGTTTCCTGAATTTTTCTATTTTTGTTTTTTTGGGGGTTTTGGGATCTGAAATCCCAGTTTCCCGCCCACTGAAACTGAAATATCCCTTTCAAAATTTCCAAGGGGACTAAGCCATTCCTGTTGTTTTTCATTTAAAAAAAAACGGGCGTTTTTAAAAATTTCCCAAATACCACTTCATTTTTGGCTGTTTAAATTTTCTTTTGCGCAATTTACACCCCAGGGGTTAAATAAGGTTTTTTTTCCCTTGCTGTGCTGACAAAAATAAACCGTTTTTTTAAAACCGCCCAATATATATTTTTTTTTTTTGGTACCCTAATTCACAAGAAAGGGTTAATTACAATTTTATCCCCTTTTTTTGGTGTGGCTTAAAAATTTACCCCATTGAAACACGCTAAAAAGCTACTATTTTTGTGGTGGCTAAATTTTCAAATTGGGGCCAATTTAATCCAGGGGTTAATTAAGGTTTTTTTTTCCCGGTGGGGCTGACAAAAAAAAACCGCTTTTTCAAACGCCAAATATATATATTTTTTTTGGTAGCCTAATTCCCCCAAGAAAAGGGTTTTAAATTTAAAAATTTTTCTTTTTGTTTTGGCGTAAAAAATCCCACCATTGTAACACGTCAAAAAGCTACTAGTTTGGGGGTGGTTTAAATTTTTTTTCGCAATTTACAAAAAGGGGTTAATTTAAAAGCTTTGTTTTGTTTGCGGGTGCTGAAAAAAATAAACCTTTTTTTAACGCCAAATATAAATATTTTTTTTTTTGGTACCCTTTAATTCAAAAAGAAAAAGTTAATTACAATTTTACCCTTTTTGTTTTTGGGGCGTAGAAAAAAAACCCCAAATTGGGAAACCCGCTACAAAGCTCTAGTTTGTGGGGGCCCTTAAATTTCCCAATTGGAAATTTTAACATCCAGGGGTTAAAATTAAGCGGGGGGGTTTTGGCTCTGTCTGACAAAAAAAAAACCCGGCCCCTTTTTTTCAACGCCAAATTATTTTATTTTTTTTTTGGAAACCCTTAATTCACAAGCAAAGGTTAATTACAATTTTATTTTGTTGTGTGGGTAGAAAAATACGCCATTGAAACCCCTACAAAAGTTACAAATTTGTGGGGGGGCCAAAATTTCTTATTGCGAAATTTTAACATCCAGGGGGGTTAATTAAGCGTTTTTTTTGTGGTGTGCGAAAAAAATTTAAAAACCGTCTTTTTCAACGCCAAATTATATATTTTTTTTTTGGGTTTACCCTTTAATTCACAAGAAAGGTTAATTAAAAATTTTTTTTCCCCTTTTTGTTTTTGGGCTTTAAAAAAATACCCCAATTTTTAACCGTAAAAAAGCTACTATTTTTGTGGTGGCTTCATTTTTTTTGGGCCCCTTTTTCTTTCCGGGGTTAATTAAGCGTGTTTTTGCTGTTTGCAAAACAAAAAAAAAAACCGCTTTTCAACCCCAAAATTATATTTTTTTTTTTTTGGGTACCAAATTTCAAAGAAAAAGGTTAATTAAAAATTTTATCTCTTTTTTGTTGGCGTGGGAAAATACGCCATTGAAAACCGCTAAAAAACCCTTACTATTTTTTGGGGGGCTAAATTCTATTGGAAATTTTACATCCGGGGTTAAATTTAAAAGCGTTGTTTTTTGCTTGTGCGACAAAAAAAAAAACCCGTTTTTTTTCAACGCCAAAAATATTTTATTTTTTTTTGGTAGGCCTAATTCCCCAAAAAAAGGGTTTTAATTTAAAAATTTTATCTTTGTTTTGCGGGTAAAAAAATACCCCCATTGAAAATACGCTAAAAAGCTACAGTTTGTGGGGGGTCAAATTTTTGGCGAAATTTTTACTTTCCGGGGGTTTAAATTTTAAGCGTTTTTTTTGTGCTGTGGGGAAAAAAAAAAACCTTTTTTTTCAAAACCGAAATATATACATTTTTCTTGTAGCAAAATTTCCCAAAAAGGGGAAGGGTTTAAAATTTAAAACCTGTTTGTGTTTTTAAATTATTTAGAAAAAACCCACAGTGCTTGTAAACGACACATACAAGAAAATTTTTCCCCCTGGCATTTTGGGCCCCGCAATTTATACCCCAAGGGGGGTTACCCGGGCCTGTTAGGGGTTCATTTGGATAAAAAAAACAGGTTTTTAAAATTTTTATAAAAAAAATACAGTAGTTTTCATAAAAAAAGTGCGGGTACTTTTAAAAAAAAACAGAAATGTCAGACAGAGAGGGGAAAGGGCTTTGAAACTGCGAAGTGGCAGGGGCCCAAAAACATTTTGAAAGGGGGCCCAGGTCCCCAGCCCCGGGAAAAGGGGGAGTCGCAGAAAGGGTCCCCGGTGAGGCCACAACTCCCCGTTTGTCATTCTAGCGGGTGTGTTTTTTCAGCAACCCAAAGGGGTTTCTTGTTTGGGTTTTGGGACTGGGTCATCCTTTTCCTCCCAGATGACATCTGAAAAACCCCAGCCAAGTTTCGTTGGGCCCCCTCAAAACCCCCCAAAACTTATTTGGGCAGGGCCCCGGGAGGGGTTCAGGGGGCCCCTCCCTGTCCTCGCCCGCCTTTTTCCCATCCAGTTCCCCTGGCCAGGGATCTATATGGGGGCCCTTTGGGCTCAGCCCCAAACTATAAGCAGGAAGAAAAATTTTGGGAGGAGGGCAGTCGGGCAGCTATTTGGGCAGCGAAAAAAAAGGGGGCCCAATTTCCCCAGCTTTTTGCAGTAGGCGGCAAAGTTTTAGTTGTGGGGGAGGGCATGGGAGGTCATGTGGTGAGAGGGCAGCCCTTGGGCTTTCCAAGACCGGTGATGAGGACAGTAAAATGACGATGGGAAAAAAAAATAAAATGGGTGAAGGGCCGGGCCCCCCACTTGGGGGGGGCCGGGTTTAAAGCAAGGGCTTCATCCCTCGTCAGGAAAAGAGGGGGGTTTAGGGTTCGCGTTTAGGCAGGGGGGTTGGGAGCCAGCAAGTGGGTTTTGTGGCCGGGAGGGCCAAGGGAGGGTTTGCAGCAGGGGTTTGGGGCGAGAGCCAAGCGGCCCCCGGGGTAGAAAACCCCCCCTTTGCAGGTCCAAGGGGCATAGCGGCACAGGGGGGTAGCGAGGGGGGAGGGGCGGGAGTAGTCACTCAGTGGGAGCGGGTTTGGGGGTTTTAAAACAGCTCCGGCGGTTTTTGGCAATTTTTTTCTAAGGGGAAACCGGAGGACCCGAATTTTTGGGTATAATGTAGAATCGTGGGCAGAAAGTGAAGCCCCGGGGCCCGGGAGCTAACGGTGGAAAAACCCGGCCCCCGCGTCAAAAAAATGCAGCGCACCATCCCCGGGGGCCTGGGAGAAAAAAAGTGGCCCCAAAAAATGTGGGGAGTCCCTCCTCCGCTGCCCCGCCCGGCAGCAGCGGCCAGTGGACGCATGCCCCTTTCACCATCAAGGGGTCCACCACCTCGCAGAAGGCGCCCGTTTTCTTTGACAACCCTTTTCCCCGGGCCCGATTTCTCCTGCTCCTCGATACTCTTGGCCCAAACAGTCGTTTTAAAGAGGGATTGTAAAGAGAAAACAGTATGGGGTTTTCCCAAAAAAACCTAAGGTGCAGCAGCTGGGGCCCGTGGCCCTGTCCAAATTGTTGGGGACTTGCAGGGCCCTCCCTTTTCCCCAAAAGGGGGGAACCCCCTGCCCATTCAGAGAACTTAAAAGGCTTTTGGCCCAGCCGAGATGGAGAGGTTTCCAAAAACCGTAATTTTTTTTCCCAAAAAAAGGGAAATACCAGAAATTCATAAATAGTAGAAAAAAGAAAGTGGGTCAGTCCTTGAGCCCTTTTCGGGTTTTTTCCGGTACCGGGAGGGGCCCCGGACGTCTGGAGCTGTAACTTTCGGGGCAGGGGGATACATGTCCTTTAAAAGGCCCCTGGGGGACTTTTTTGTCTTCCGGGGCCCCGGCAAACCAACAACTTGGACAGGAGAAGCCCCTTTCCCTCCTCCACCCTTTTTTCAAAAAACTGCCCTGCGCCCAAAAGTCCCTCCTTTCCCCTCCACCACCACCACCATTCAGCCTCCACAAGTACTGCTCCAAACATTTCCCCATGGTAGGGGGAAAAGCGGTGGGCACGCATTCTTCACCTTTGCTTTTCCTCGGCGAACGAAAAAAACACAGGGGAGGGAAATGCCCGCGTTTAGGGAGCAAGAAAAACGATTGGGGGCTTTTTTCCGCGCCAACTGCAAAACGGAAAAACCCTGGTGACCGGCCAAAGGGAAAGGAAAAATGGTGCCGCGGGTGACCGAGGAGGGATGGGGCCATGCCCCTGCAAAGGCCCGTGTTTTAAAATTGGGGTTTTAAAAAGGTTCCCCGAAAAAAATTTTTCCCCCGATCTTCAGAACATTCTGAAAATGGCCAAGGGGAAATGGCATCCCAAATTTATCCATTCCTAAAAAAAACCCGGGGAAAACCCTCCTCGATTGCAGCGGCAGAACGGGGCCCCCCCCCCAAAACGGCCCATAAAATGCGATGTTTTCCCCCCGCTGGGAAATTTCCCGCCTGCCCCTGTTGGAAGACTGTAAGAACAGAGAAAGGGGCCATTTTAAGATTTTTTTATGATCCAGGCAGGGCAGAATTTTCTTCCCCCCGTGTAATTTGATTGTCACCAGTGGGAGCTCCCTTTCGGGGGACACCTGGGCCCTTTGTTGAGGCCATTCGAGGAGGCCCCCGTTATTTGTCATCGCCAACTACGGGATGAATAAAAGTTTATTCCACTGCTTCAAGTCCTGGGGAAAAAAGGCTGAAAAAAATTTGTCCCGGGCAGGGGACTGGGGGGATTTTGGGGGGCTACATCTGTGGCCACATTTAAATCCGGTGGGGGGCTGAAATGGAGGAGGGGAGGAGGAGGAGGAAAATTGGAGCAGAAACATTTTCTTTGGGGAACAGGGGTGGGGTTTTTTTTACCCAGGTGACAAGAGAGGAGGAAGGGAAACGCTGGGGGAGGGGGGTTTGGGGTTGAAAGGAAAAAGGCAAAATGACTTTCCCCAAGGGACCGTGGCAGTATACAGTGGGAAAAGGGGCAGGGAGCCCCTCGGGGTTTACTTGTGCAGAGGGCCCGCGGGTGCTTAAATTTTCCCGGCCCAGTGAAGCCGAATAGTCAGCATCCGGCAAAGGGGGGGCTTTGGGGGTCTCCCAACCCCATTGGAAACCCCCGCTACCGGTCCAAAAAAGGGAGCCTTTTTCCCCGGGGTTTTTGGGGGGGGGGGGGGAAGACAAAAATCAAATACTAAAGGGAAATCCTCCGTAATCAGTTGGCCGCTGGGATTGCGGCATCCCTCCCCCCCTCTGAAAAGGGGCTTACCGGGAGGGTTTTCCTCAGGCTCACGAAATACGCCGCGGGTGTGGGGGGAAAAAGGGGGGGGAGGGGCAGTACCACTCCAACAAACAGTAACCTAAGTCTGGAGTCACTAAAAGGCAGGGTTTTCCCTTTTTCCCCCCTAGTGAAGGGGAGTCACCGCAGCAGGGAGCAGCGGAAAAAGGGGATTTTCCCCGAAAAACCCAAAAAGGGTTTTGGCCTACTTGGGGCGCCCCTCTGGGCCCCCCCAGTAAAAAAGGGTTTCCCTGGACTACTGGGCAGGGCCCAAAAAGGATTTTGTGGCCGCAAATTGCCGATTTGCAGTGGAGAAAACTGTCCTGCCCGGCCAGTAGGGGCATCAGAGGGGTTTTTCGTGCGGCGGGGGGGCCTTTGTTCCCCAAGGGGAAACCCCCTTGTCCATGGGAAATGTTGAAGACGGGGTTTGTCAAGATGAATCAGGCGTGGATCGGCCCAGGATTTTTCCCCCACACCAATGCCTTAGGCGCAGTCTGGGGGTTTAAAAAAATACCTGCCCAGCCCCTATTTTGATGCCGCCACCCGCCTGACCACACAAACTGCTGATAAAATTTCTCCCATTCCTACCACCGTCTTTACCAACCGGACCCCCTATTTGGGCCCCCCACCTCAAACTCTGTCATTGTGGGCCCCTTATGTGCTCCCTGCGCCTTTTTTGCTGTTGCTGTTGCCTTGGGCATAAAAACTGTTTCAAATTTTGCCATCTGCGGGGCCCGGTACTGTTTTGCCACCTCCAGAATTCATTTGGGGGCCACTTTTCCCGACCTATGCTGTTGCTCCTTTTATCCAATCCACTCTCTTCTTGTGCCATGCCCGGGCCTTTATCTGCTGGGCCGGCCCGGGCCTCCGCTTTCCCGTCATTGTGCCCCTCTTTGGGCCCAATAAAATTTTTCCACCTGCAGAAGTCATTTTTGCCACTCTCTGACCTCATGCTGCTGCTGTGTTTCCCCCTTTGTGCCCTCCCACTGTGTCCATTGTGGCCCCCCTGTCTTCCCCCTGCTTGCTGTGGTGTTCCGGCCCTTTCCCCACTGTGGGGCCCACCCCCCTGTTTTTTTTGAAACCTTTCCCGAAATTTTTCATTGTGCCCCCTGGGCTGAAACCCCATTTCTGCTGTTTTGGCGCTGGGCCCTGCCCCCCACACTGTGTATTTTGCCACTGTCTGACCTTAAAGCTTGCTGTTTCCCTGCCTGCCCTCCACACCGGGGTTTAATTTTACCAACCCTTTTGGGCCCAAATCCTTTTTTGCCAGCTCCAGAATTTGTCATTTTTTGCCACTGCCTTTACCTCATGCTTTTGCCACCGTGACCTTTCCCCACTGTTTTTGGGGCCAATCTGGGGCCTTTTGGGACTGGGTTTTTCCCCCTTCCAGAAATTTTATTTTGGGGGCCCTGTTCCCGCCCCATTTTGCTGTTGGGTGGGCCCCCGTTTACCTCCACACCCCTTTTTCACTAATGGTTTTCCACCCGAGCTCTCAGTTTTTTTTTTTTTTCCAGCCTTTTTTCTGCCCGGGGCTTTTTTTCAGGCTTTCTTTTCCTGCTTCGTTTTTTGGTCAGTTTTGCCCCCCTTTAAATGCCCAGGGCAATTTTTTTTAGTGGGAAACGTTTTTAAGAGCTGGGGGGCAGTCATGGGGCGTGTCACCCTACTTAAAAAACACAAAATTGTATGAAGGGCCAAACCAAGCTTTCCCCCTGCATATTTAAAAATTTGGGACAAAAACGTTTTTAAAAAAGCACCCTTTCGGGGTCTGGGAGCCCGGGGAAAAAGCTGTTTTTTAACCCTGGGTTGTGCCGAAGTTTAAATTTGGAACCCAAACGAATTTTTTTTCGGAAAAAATTTTTGGGGAAGGGACCGAAACCCAATTTTTGAGAAAATTTCCCCCCCATCTTAAAAAATGATGCATGAATAAATTTTAAAAAAGCATCAGAAAAAAACGGGTTTAAAATGGGGAAAGGGTTGTATACATTACGGGATAGGCCCGGGGAAAAAAGGTATATGCAATCTCATATCAAAAAAGCGTTTACCAATGTATACAGCGCCCCCTTAGCCCCCATTACAGATGCTTCAAAGTAAAAGTAACAAAAATAAATACCCCCAAAAATATATGCACCCGAGAAAAGAGTCACAAGTTATTATAAAGTACTTACTTAACTTACCCTATCGTCCTCTCTAGCCCTGTATGGGCGTTGCAGATGGGCTGCAATCAGGGAGGAAAACGCCAGACGCCCCCGCCATTTGCCTTAAGGGGCCCCAAATCTGCGCGAACTTGTGACGTCAACGGCCGCGTCACGCTATGGAGCACTGAATCTAGTGCGTCCATAGTAACCATTAGGCAGCTATTTCTTAGCCTTATGCTGCCATCAAGTGGACGCACCTAGAAGTGACATTTCTGATTCATTCATTCAATACAGTACCAAATGTATTGGACGGTATTTAGCGCAGGATAAAAAAGATATTAAAGGTAATGAAGGTAACCAATAATTAAGGAAGTCTATGAGTAGATGGAAAAGAGTGATATCACACATTACATGAGTAAACTAAACAACCCCAGGGGCTAGAAAGATGGGTTATTTTTCAGCAAAATATGAAATTTGAATGTGCTGATATCAGATGAAAAAGCTGAAATCCAGTGTTCTTTAAACCCTCAGGGGCTACAGTTTAAGCTTATAAATTACGGGCCTCTTTTGGAGTAAAGGCGATTTACATTCCCCTTCTGCAAGTCGGGGATTTCCGATCGTGCCACACTATTTGAGGCAGGGGGGGATTACCTCCAAAAAATTGTGAATTGGCATGAAACGATCACTTTAAGTCGCATATCAGATAGATGTTCCCCAATACGTCTCCACAATTGGCGGGTTGTTTTGCCCACGTATCTCATCCCACACTCACAGGTGATTAAATAAATGACGTGTGTAGATTTACAATTAATGAAATGATCAATCCAAAACTCTTTCTTTTTTCAGTATCTACAAAAATTGTAGTCTTCTCAACAAATGGACAAAAGCTGCAGGTGCCACATTTATAGGTGCCCTTAGGTCTTGCAGCCAGATCTCACGGCTAGGGGGCACATAGTGACTATGAACCAGATAATCATGCAAATTCTTCCCATGCCTAAATTATATTGAGGGGGCCATGCCAAGAACATCTCGGAGGTCAGGGTACATTCTTAGAATGTACCAATTTTCCAAATCTGTCTGTTTGGGGAGGGGGGATTACAAAAGGTTCGATCAGTCTTTAAACCTTGAAGCGTATCCCCTTTTTTGGGGGGAGAAATCGAGTTTTGACCGATCCTCCCCTTTAAACATGTTGGAAGCTCTTCTCAAAATATAGTCGGGGTGACCGTTGGCTCGAAAACGCTTACGTAATACTGATGCTTCTTTTTTGAAATCAGACATTGTGGAGCAATTGTGTCTAAGACGCAAGTATTGCCCTCATGGTATACCTTTCTTCAGAGGACGGGTACAGCTCTCCCACCGCAGAAAGAGTTCGTTGTGTCGGTTTCCAAAAAATATTTTAGAGAGTTCCCAGCTCATTCTTGGTGATACGTATATCCAAGAAGGGCAAGGTGACAGGATCTATCTCTGAGGTAAACCTGAGATTGAAACAGTTATTATTAAGTTCCAGTACCATCCGATTGAATTGGTCTGGTGTCCCATTCCAGATGACAAGAATGTCATCTATGTACCTGGCCCAGAGTGCAATTTTATCAGAAAAAGCAGGTGGATCCTCTCCAAAGACGACGGGGGGCCCCCACCATGAGGTACAGATTGGCGTAATGGGGCGGGGGCTACCCATTGCTGTCCCCGAAAACTGGTGAAAGATACCCCCGTAAACCAGAAGAAGTTTTTTCCCTTTTAGGTGAATTCGGAGTTTCCCAATACGAAATTTTGTGTGCTCTACCTGTGTACCTTCCCGTGGAAGGAATGCCCTCAAACCCCCCTTTATGCCTGCATTCGGAGGAAACGAGGTTTAGAGGGTTCGACATAATGCGGCTATAGGCATTCCCGCCCACTTCACACCCCCAACCTCTTAAAAGATCCGTCTTTTCCCGGTTTTTTTGATTGGGGTTTGGAAAAAGGGTATCAGTATCTATCAAAATAAATACCACAATTCTGGCATAATGCATCCACCCCGAACCTTTGGGGGGACCCTTTAGAGGATTGAGGGGCCCCTTTTTAAAATTTGGGTTGAATAGAAAGTAGAACCCCTTTGGAGTTGGGAAAGGGGAAAAACAAACTAGATGGCCATCAGGTACTCCTTTCGCTTTGGTCAAGCGGGTAATTCCCTTTGATACCTATCTGTAGGATAACCAGTTAGTCGTTCATAACATTCAGTGTCTGAGTAGAGCTAAGCACATGTCCCGATATTGTATGGAATCAAGGATGACGATGTTGCCCCCCCTTATCAGAGGGTGTAATGCATACATCGCCATCCATTGATAGTTCCTTTAGGACCTGTCGTTCCATCTTGGAGAAATTGTTCCATGAATGACCCCTTACTTCCTCAAGATCTCGTACTACCAGTCCTAAAAACACATTGATACAGGATACTCATTTAATGGAGGCATTTTGGTGCTTTTTACTTTCAGAATGGTAAATGGGCCCTTTCCTAGATCTGACTGTGTTGAATCAGCAAGACCGAAAAGGAGTCTAACATCCTCTAAAATGTCCACTGGGATACCCATTTCCAGACTCTCTCTTTTGTTTTTAATCGCAAAAAAATTGTGCCACTGTAGCTTCCGGGTAAATAAATTTAAATCCTTAATCCAATTAAATAGGTTGAAAGAATGAGTGGGTACAAAATATAGCCCTCTTTTGAGAATGCGTAGATGTTCAACTGACAGGGTAATTTTAGATAGATTCACTATCTGAGTTTCAGAATCCGTCACTGCTGGTTTTAAACTCGATATTGGGGTGTATTCGCTCTGACCCTCAACTGGTATGGATTGTTGGACTCTAAAAAACGATTGCCACCCCTCCCTCTTTGACGTCCACGTCTATATTTACCACCTCTAGATCGACTTTGAGATCTTGAGGATTGTTGGTTTAAATCCTTTTCTGAGTCAGACGGTTCTGTCTCAGTCGACGAGATATCAGTCAGATGATCTTGTTGGTTGCTTTTAGGATTATATAAGGTATATGCCTTATTTTCTCTGAAATCTGCCAGATCTCTCAGAAATTGGCGATGTTTACGCTCTTTCAAATGATATTGAAATCTTTCAACAACCAACTGCAGCTGTCTTTCCTTAGTGGCAAAGTCTGGATCACTAGTAAATTTTTGTACTGCCTCAATTTATTCATTCAGTTTTTTATTCCAATTTTCTAAAGCAGTTTTTTCCTCCTCTAATAACAGAGACATTAATTTAACTGAACAGCTGGTGACCTCCTTTTCCCATCTAGTGGCAAAGGTTGTTGACTTATTGCGGCCGGACGGGGCTAGGGTGATCCGTAGACCACGTGGGACGATATTATTTTTCATATAATTTTCTAAGCTCCCCACCTCCCACCAAGAGGAAACCTGCTCTTTGTAAGTTTTTTTTTAACTCCCTAAAGGCTATGGCAACCGGGGGTGGACACTGTTGTTGCAAAACCGCTTTATCAGAAAAGACTTCCTTAGATTCGAGTGACCATTTATCTATACTTGGTCCTCTGGACAAGAAACCTGTCATACCGTTCAGAGTATTATCAGACCCAACAGAAAACAAAGACTAATACTGTCTTTGAAATGAGACCTCTAGACTAACAATTCTCAGATTCCACAGGAGAGGAAAAGTCATAAAACATAACTTTTAATAATGATACATCTAAAAACATAGATAACTCAACGTCTCCACCAAACAATACCTAAATGTAATAGACGATAGCCCTAAAAGACTAAACATAGCCCTATCCTACCAATACAGGACGATCGCCCCGATAAGGGCGCTCCTGACAGGAACCTAACCCTGATCTATAAAAATTATTTAAAATACTCCAATTTTCCTCCCGAATTTTTCCCGCCCAGCCTCAAACCTTTTTAAATTTTTTCAGGGGACGAATTATGAGGAAAAAATGTAAAAGGGAAGGAGAAAAACCCACTAAGCCCTTTTTAAATTTTAAGGGCCATTGGGAAGTTATAAAGGGGGAATTTTAAATATATAACCAATTACAAAGATAAAAGTTTATGTTTGAATGAATATTTAAGAAGCTTTCAAAAAAAGGGTTTTAGAAAGGGGGAAGGGTTGTTTTTTTACCAGGTTTATGGCCCGGGAAAGGTATATGCCTATCTCATATCAATAAAGCGTCTTACCATAATGTAGACAGCAGTCCCTTAGCCCCCCATTACAGATGCTGCAAAGTATAAAGTAACAAAAAATTTAAATCACCACCAAATATATGCAGCTAGAGAAAAGGCCAAAAGGGGTTATATCATAATTTTTCCTTATTTAAACTGTACCCCTATCTTTCCTCTCAAAGCCCTGTATTATTTTTTTGGTTTATTTTTTTAGTGGGACGTAAGTTATCTTTTTTTTTTAGATGTATCTTTTTTAAAAAGAATGTTTTAGGACCTTTACCTCTCCTTTTGGAATTTGGGTCATAAACCCCTTTTGAAGTGGGGGACCTGCACAAAAAGTAAAGTTTCTCGGCATGATATGGACGGGGGCCCAACGAAGGTCTTTCCCAAAGAACCTGTTTTTGGAACAAATAGAAAACCTTGAAAACCCCCTTACATCTGTAAAAGGAAGCACAAAGCATTTTGGGAAAGTGCTTGGATTTTTGGCGTTTTTTTTTGTGCCCCATTTGGGATGATTTACGCCCTAGTTACAACATCCCCAGCGAAAAAAAACTGTTTTTACCTGGGGCCCAGCCCCAGAAAAGAGCATTAGAGCAAGCTAAAATTTTGCAGTGAGAACTCACAATGCTTTAGGACCCCTTCAGCCAGTTTTAAACCCTTTTTTTCTGTATTTTAACAGTAATGAACATGGATGTTTTTGGGGTTTTTTGGGAGAAAGCTGCAAAGGCAGGGGAAACCCCCAAAAAAACCCCAAAGGGTTCTGGGCCAAACAAAATTTTTCCTTTCTAAAGAAAGTTCAGCCCTTTGGAAAAACAACGCGTGGCTTTTTTTATACTGCCTTTCAAAATTTTGGGGAAACCCACCAATACCCAGAAAAATGTCAATTTTGGGGGGTGACTTTTTCCCCATTTGAGGGTGGGTTGACAGGAGTGTTTGGGTGTCGTACAGCAATTGCACAAAAAAACCAACCCCACAGAAATGGAAGTGGGATCTGAAGGGAAAGGGAGGGAAAAACGGGCCCCAAAAAACCATTTTTTCGTGAAATCAAAAAGCTGGCAGGTCATGTTAAACCTTTTTTAAGTACAAAAAAGAAGAAAAAACCCAAATTTTGGAAAAAAAAAGAATCCCCCATGTTCCCAAAAAGCCCCCCCCCATGGGTCCTTTTCTCCCGAAAAAAAGAAAGAACTTGGTTCACAGATGGTTCTGCTACAATTACACCCGGGGGTCGCTTTGGGTTTGCCCCAGCATTTCCAGCCTTCTAAAAACAGACTATCATTTTCATCAGACAGGAGATGGTGGGCCAGTCAAAATTTCTGGAAAAGCATGCTGTTTCTAATGGTGATAAAAAAAAATGAAGGGGTCCCTTTTTATTTTTACAGACAGCCTGGGGCAGTCTTTAAAGGTTTGACTGTTTTTTGGGTGGCAACTTGGGAAAAAATATGGATGGACTGAAAACGGCAAAAAGATCTGGGGGTTTAAAAGTTTTTTATGAAAATATTTTTGGGGAAGACACATTTAAAGAAATATCTGAGTGGGGCACGTCGATGCTCCAAGAAAAGAACCGAACAAAACCCTGGGTGACGCTTTGGGCCCATGGTTTGGGGTTTTTGTTGAAAAGGACTACTGAGTTTTCAGTGCTTAAGGGGGAGTGGGCTATGCCAGTGTGGGGCCCAGAGGGCAGAAGGCCACATAAACACTGGGCACAGAAGGGAAAAGGGAATTTTTAATCACCCTATGTAAAACCCAAAAATATCGTATCCAAAAAGGGCCCCTTTGTCAAACCGTGAGGGAAAAAAAAAAGCTTTGAAAAGGGAAAATCCTGGAACATTTACAGAGGAAGGGAACCCCGGACAAGTTGGAAAGGGGGAATTTATTGGCCCCTTACCGGCTGGAAGGGGGAAAAGGGCAAAAAAATGTTTTAAAAAACAGTGGACCCCTTTCCCGGGAAATTTCTTAGTCCAAAAGCTTCAGCTGAACCCAAACTTTCTACATTGAAATTGATGACTTTGTTAACCCCCTTAATTTTGGGCCACCGTTTAATTTCAAACTGATAATGGATTTTTATCTTATGGAAAAAAATCCAAAAAAATGGGCCATGAAAAAAGGGTACAAATGGGTTTTTCCAAATCGCCCACTAACCCTTTAAAGGGGGGGGGGGGGTTTGGCCCCTTTTTGAAAGCATGAATGGTTTTTCTGAAAAAAAACAAATAAAAAAACCCTTTCACCCACACATTAACTCAGAGGATGGGATAGAGGTTTTGAACAATTTCAAACCCGTTAAATTTAAAAGGATTTTTGGAGGGACAAAAATCCCTCCCAAAAATTTGGACGGGAAAAGATACCCCTTCCCCTTGGTAGTAATACACAAAAGTTTTTCAGGGTTAAATGACAAAACACAGATCCCCGTCACACTCCTGAAAACAAAAAATTTTTGGGGGGTTTTCCCTTTATTGGGGTTTTAAAAAACCAAAACTACTTTATTACTCCCCCCCTATTCAAAAGGGTTTAAAAAAAATTTAATAAAAATTTCATTTGTTAAATTTTTTTAAAAATTTTTTTTTACATTTTGTAAAAAAAAAAATTTTATTTGTAAAAATTTCAAACCCAAAAAAATCTTTAAAGAATTAAATTCTTAAACTATTCCAACATTAAAATTTGGGGGTTTAGAAATGGGAAAATTTTTGTCCCCTTTTTATGTTCCCCTAATTTTTTCCCCTAAACAAAACAAAAATTTCCCCTAAAAAAACAATTAATAAACCCAAGGTTTCTAAAATGGAGGCCCATTATAATTTTTAAACCAATTTAACCCAAAACACCAAAACCCCAAACTGAAGATCATTTAAAAATCCCAAAAATTAATAGGTTTTAAAACCCTTTTCCCCTTATGTTTTAATTAAGGACTAACTTCCTTCCAACCCCATACCCCACTTGTTTCCAATTTTTTGATGGTGTGTGTTCAATTATTTTTGATTTTTCTTATCGCCATTTTTAATAAACTACGGGGGGAAATTCCATCAAATTTGAAAAAAAACCCCATTCCCAAAATTAAACAACCTAAAATTTAAATTTTCCAATTCAAAGAACCAAAAAATTTAACCAAACTTTTTAAAATTTACTTTTTACATGCGGCATTTTTTACTTTCCTTATTTGGCTGGTTTTTTCCCTTACTGGGGAAAAAGGAAAAAATTTTCAAAAGAACTGTTGATTCCCAGATATTGTTTTAAACCTTTAATGATTTTGGGCCCTTTTGCGGGGAGAAGTTAAAAATTAAAAAACCCCTTTTAAAATTTATATCATTGGGGGAAAACCCTTTGTGGGTTCCCAATGTTTTTTGGGTAAAATTTTTTTTTAAAAGTAAACCCCTTTATTTTAACCCAAAACCCCCGGGAAAAACCCCGGGTTCTTTTCTTTAAAAAAGTTTTTGTGAAAATTTGGGAAAAATTAAAAAATTTTTTAAAAATTTTTTAAGAAAAACCTTTTTTGTTTCAAAAGTTAGTCTAGAGAAAGGGAAGGGACCCCCCAAATTTTTTTTTTTGGGGGTCTACCCTTTAAACCCAAAACCCTTTCAATGAAACCCCAATTCCCAAAAAACCTTTAAACACCCAAAAAAAACCTATCAAAGGGAACCCAACCCTTCCCCATTTTTTAAACCCCGTAGTACACTCGGGGAAACCGGGCCCCAAAAATTAAAAAACGCAATTTTTTTTTTGCTTCCCCTTTCCTTGGGATTTGGGGCCCCCATTTTTTGGGGGTGCTGAAAAGAAAACAAAACTTTCCTTTTAGGTTTGGTTAAAGCGGTTTAGCTTTTTTAGTAAAAATGGGTTATTCTTATTCGGGGATATTTTTTTTTATGTGGTACAAATGCATTTTCGAATGGTCTACCGGGTGGGGGGGGGTGGGGGGTGGCCTTTTGTTTCATTGGGGGGTTTTTGGTTCCTTTGGGTTTTAAAGGAAAAAGAAAAAACCCCTATAATAAATTACAAGGGATACATTATTTAAAAGAGCGCTGTTTAAAGTAAGCAAATTTCATTCATTTCCCTGGGAAAAAAAGTTTGGTTTTTTAAACCCCTTTTTATTTTTGGGGGTGCGGTTTCAAAAATGCTCATTTCCCAAAAGAGAAATTGGCGTGGTTATTTGAAAATAACGGGGGAAAATATATTTTTATGCTTTAAAAAAACACGGCCACCCCAAATTAAAATGTTTTAAATAGTTATTAAAACCGCCCTTTCCATGGTATTAGATTATTTGACCTTGAAAAGAAGGTGGATTATGCGAAAATGGTGGGCCCTGCTTGCTGCCATTTTTGTAGTTTAAATTTAAATATAGTCCGAAAATTTTCCTTTATTTCAGAATGACCCATATTAAAAAAGAAAATTTTAAGAAGGAAAAAAGCTTTAAGGGGGACTGGAAAACCTTTTAAATTCCCCTGGTGGTTTTGTTGGTTAAGTCCCGGAAAATGGTTTAAAGGCATTAGCGGGTGGTTTGGGGGATCTTGGGAAATGGGGGGTTGCAAATTTTTTTTTGTAGGCCTCCTTCTGTTTTATATGGTGCGTATTTTATAGTGTGTGTTTAACCCAAAAATACCAAGAAAATGTGAAAGCTTTACCTTAAAATCTATGGATTTTGAAAATGAAAAGAGTCAGGGGGGGAAAAGTAATGGGGGAAAAAAATATTTTATGTCCATTTCAGTACCCGTTTTAAAGTTTTCCAGAAAAACTACAATGACTTTGTGTGGGGGTACCCTCTGTTTTAAAAATATGTCAAAAGTTTACTAAGTCTATTCCCTTTCTCAACTGTGCGGACCTTTGTAAACCCCTGTAAACAAGGGAAAAAAGTGTTTCAAGGAGCTACCCCCACCGTGTCCTGGGTTTAAAGAGGGTAGACCCTGCTAAAATATTTAAGGAAATCACTTCTATGTATGGTTTTGCTCCCAAAACACGGCCTGAAAAGCCCCTGTCAAATAAAAAAAATCACTATAAAACACCACGTCTTATGGCCGTTACCCCAGCCTCTACTGGAAAGAAAAGGGACCTCTTTCTGTGTCCGACCATCGCTGAATTTCTCCTTGCTGGGCCCCTTTAAAACGTAAATGGACGGGGCCCCCCAAGCAGTGAAAATGAATCATTAAAATCACCGAAGCTTAAATTTTAATAAAGTTTTTTCCCATTTTTTATTTGGGTTTTGTTACAAATTTTCATAGTTAAAATAGTTTGTCAGGTCGAAAAAAGGGCTTTCCCTCCATCCCGTTCAGGGCCCCTTTGTTTAAAAATGTTGCCTTTAAATGTTAAAATTTTTGGGCCCGGGAAGGCCCAAAAACCCCCTGAGGGTTAGAAGGCCCAAATTGTCCTCATGTTAGGGAGAAAATTCCCCCTGACTCCAATTGGGAAAACGGAATATATTCTGGATAACGGGCCCCTTTTACAAAATTTTTAAATCATATAAATTGTTATATTACATCTAGAAATGTATCCAGACCCCTTTTTCAGAATTTAGTCACTATAAAATTGTTATGTTTCACGCCCAGAAATGCATCCAACCCCTTTTTGAATCTGTTAGTGAATTCAAAATGAAATTTCCTTTTGGCAGGGGAGTTCCTTTGTCTCACCGCTCTAACAGAAAGAACCCTTTTATGTTTTTTGTAAAAAATTCCTTTCCTTTTAAGACAAAGGGATGTCCTTTGTTCTAGATCAGTCCGGGGTAAAAAAAATCTTTTAGTAGATCCTATTTTGGGCCCCTTTAATTTTTGAACATATTTTTTATGCCCCCCCGAAGCACTTTTCTCAAAATAAATCCCCAAACCTTGCTAATCTTCCTGGGTATTGCAGTCCCCCCAGTCCTTTAAATTATTTTTGTTCCCCCCTTTTTTACTTTTCAAGCTCTACAATTTTTTCCCTGTGACTGGTGCCCAAAACTGTACACAATATTCCCTGTGTGGCTAACCTGATTGTATAATGTTCCCATTTTGTGCTCATGCCCTTTTTAAAACAACCCTATCCTATTGGCCTTGGCTGCTGGGTGCCTAATGGCTGCTACTTTAATTTACTGTACACCCGGGTTCCCAAATCCCCCTTTTTTTTTTTTTTTTTTTTTTTTTTTTCTTTTTTTTTTTTTTCCATTTAACTTAATTATGTAATGGATTTTCCTCCCCATGTGCATAACCTTGCATTTATCTGGTTAAAACTCATCTGCTTTTATATTTTGCTATAGGCAAAATTAAAAAATCTATCAGTTTCTCTCTATAAAACATAAAACGTAACTTTTATTTTGTAAATCTTAAAACCCCATACCACTATTTAAAAACCTGATTTCTAAATCACCATTTAACCCTTTCTACTCTGAAAGGAAGGAATAGCTCCTTTTCCATTACGTCTGGTGGAACCCCCCCTCCAACAGGAAAACCTTTATATACGCAAATTATTAAAATCCATGAGGGAACCCAACCTCCCCCACTTGGGGAATTTGCCCTAATCTAAAAGGACACAGGAAAATAAGGCTCCCCTTTTTACCCCTCTGCCCGCGGGTGGCACTTGTAGACAGAGGTAAAATTCACAATTTTAAAAGTCCCGCCCCGACCTTTCCCGAACCCACCTCTTTAACCCCCGAAAAAGCTAGGTTACTTGAAACATGTCGGGAAAGGGCAGGCATAACGTTTTTTAAAAATTTTTGATTTTACCTCTGTTACAAGTGGGCCCCCCGCGCAGAGGGTGTCAAAAGGGACCCCTTTTTTGTCCCGTGTATTAGATTAGTGCAAAAGCCCAAGTTGAGGCTTGGGGGTCCCTCATGGGTTAATAATTTGCTGTATATAAAGGGCCTTTCCTTATTTATACAAGGGGAGACTGCCCCAAACCCCTTTTTGTTTCTTTTTTACGATGTGCACAGTGTTTTTTGCCCGAGTGTGTTTTTTATTTGGGCTGCAATAAACGTAGTTGTTTTACCAAAACCGGGCTCGGGAAAGTATTTGGCGGCGCCGGGCCCCACTAGGGATCAACGCCCTTAAACCCCGTTTTTTTTTGTACTATGACTAACCCTTTGCCCCTTGGGGGGCCCCCTTTTTTCAAGTAAAAATTTGGGGAAAAAACTTTCCTTGGTTAATTTGCCATTAAAAAATCTATAGTAAACTTGTCTGGCACCTCACCATTTTTTGCAACTAGGGTTTCCACCCCAAAACATGGTGGTTTTCCAGTGTAGTCTAAAACACAGCAGAGTGGATGGGAAACTTGAAAATCTTTTGCACAGTCTGGGCCCCATTCAAGGGAAAAACTGGTCAAAAACCCCAACATCCAGAAAAAAAAGTTGCGATAGAAAGGCCCTCTTTGTTTTCTAGAGGGTTTTGCTGTTTGGGGGAAGGTACGGTTTTTCCAAAATGAAAAAAAACCCGGGAAAATGCGGCCCCGATTTTGTTGGTCCTTTTGGTTTTTAGAAATGGTTAATCCAGTGGAATATTGGCTGAAATTAAACCCCCTGGTCTTTCCGGTTTCAAATTTTGTTTTTTATTTGGTTTTTCTTCTCAAGAGGGACATTAAGCCTTTTGACTACGGGCCCCCTAGCTTTTCCCCCCCGCGGTATGAGGGGGAGTTAAAAACGGGTTGCCCGAATCTTGGATCCCTTAAGGTCCCCGAGGGCATACAGTACCTGGTTCATTGGGGTGTTATTGGTCCTGAAGAGGATCATGGGTGCCCGGGGACATCCAAACCTTTGCAGATACCTGATAAAAGGAGTTCCATGAGTCTCACCTTTTCCCAAAAAAAAAACCCAGAACAGGGAAGGGTTCCCGGGAGCCCCCCCAAAAGGGGGGGGGGCGGTACTGTCGGCTAGGGGCCCCCCAGCCTGCAAGGAGCAACAATCTGCACAGTGATTTGCGACCCCCCCCCCCGGGATAACAGTCTGCTGGCGCTCCATGAGTGAAAAGGGCCAACCACTCGGAAAGGGGGGGCGTGTCACCCAGCCAATAGGGGGACCCGGCCGCTCCAACGTGCGGGGAGTGTCCGGGAATCCCCTTTTAAACTTCCTGAAGGCTGAGTGCAGCGCCTGTATATTTCCTGGCTCCTTGCTTTCCTGTTATTTTTTTTTTGGGAACTGTTTTAAAACCCCGGTGTTTACTTCCTTTGCTTGCTCTGATTTTGTACCTTTCCCCGTTCCCTTTTTGACCCGGCTTGTTTACGTTTTCTCTCGGGTTCCCTTAATTGGGCTTGGTGTTCCTGATTTGTTTTTGACCCGGCCCCTGTCTGACCTTTTTTCCCCCGAACCCCCAGCACTCTAGCAGCGCGGGGCTGCGCCCATTGGCGTCGCCGCTTAGGGCGCAGGTCAAGTAGGCAGGGCAGTGGGCTGGGTTTCCGTCGGGGCTCACTGCACCCCCCCTTGATTTGCAATAATTTATTTATATTATAAATATAATATTTTATTAAAATATATAAAAAAATATATAAAAATATATATATAAATAAAAATAATATTTTAATATATATATATTATATATATATAAATTTATATAATATTTATATATATTATTTTCCTTTTATATTTTATAATTATAAATATATATATTAATATAAAAATTATATAAAATTTAAATATATATATGGGAACAACAGCATCCACAAACCGAGGTTTTCCCTGGGCACGATTACCTGGACTTGCAGGCTCTCCCGGGTAACTTGTTTGCTGGGGTTACTAGACACCTTTTTGAACTGGTCACCGACACATCACCCCCACTGTGCGCACCTTTTCCCCGGTTCCCCACAAGGGGGAAAGGGGGGGGGGGGGAACTGTATTGACAGCAAAACTCTTTGGATTGCTATCATCCCAAAAAAACCACACCTAACACATTGGGCTATTACCCCGCCAAACCTCTAGGGGCCAAAAAGCAACTTCACGTTTTCACCCCTCAACAGGGCCCGGGGGCAGGGTCACACATTTATGACTGGGCCCCAGCACCTCACACACAGCTGCCGGCACCTACCAGTTTTCAGTAGGAGTACAGAGGGGAAATGGTTGCTACTGGCAACCCCAGTAGGCCACCGAAACGGGTGGTAACCCATTTTTCCATGTGGGCATCCACCACAAAAAACACTCCTTGCACAACTCTTAGCACTGTTAACCCAACCTTAAGGCTACTTGGCCTTTTCTGCCCCATAATGAGGCGGCAATTCTTTAAAAAACTAACTCAACTCGCATTAACTTTACCATGGCTCTGACCTCAAGGGCAGACCCGAGCGCTTCGCTACAGCAAACCACCGCTTGTCCCAAAGGGCCGCTCCTTTCACAACCCCAATTGCTTTAAAGCATTTCCAACCTTGGTCGTTATGCACGGCCCTGGGACCCAGCACCCCCCCCCTGTCAGGTAGTGGAACAGAGCTCCTTATCAGGGGCCCCTTTTTAACTCCATCCCTTTTCAAAAGACACCTTTCAAGAAGCCCCCCAAAAAATCCGAAACTTTTTAAGATCAAAATCACAGTCCTCTTGGCAACAGTTCGGGCAACCCAAATTTTCAGGGGCCTTTCCCCAAAAAAACACCGTTTTTCCTGGGCCCCCGGCCGATCCCAAAGCGCCAGAAATAGGGAAAGTCATTCCCCAGGATAAAACCCCAAACCCTGCAACTCTTCACATCCCTTTAAGCAATGATCCACAGCCCCCCGACAGGTCAAAAAAAGGGTTGCCACATCTTACCGGGCCACCGGTCGGGTCTTCAAAAAGGGTGGGAGGTCGGGGGTGCAGTCTGGAGACCCTCTGGTGTTTCCAAAATTTCCAAAACCCCTTTTTTTTGGATGCCCCCCCAGAAAACCCCGGGGTTTCCCTTACTGGCACCCCCTTTGGGGGGTCCTCAGCAGCTGCTCTCTGTCGATGAGGTTTGGTTGCCATTGGAACTGCCTTTCCCCATGAACCCTGTCACCCCCATACATTCAGGGGGAACTCCTGTGGGTGGGGGATACCATCTGGGCCTTTTTCTGCTGAAACGGGGGTAGCAATATTTTTGGGTTCAGGTTTTAAAAGGGGTTTGTCTCGCAACAAAAAATAGTTTTCAAATTGTGGGGAAACCCAAAATAAAGACTTTTTTTCCCAAATATATTGCATTTTTTCCTCTTTTTTTCCCTTTAAAGAGATACAATTGAATTTATTACCTCTGTGGCTTTTTCAGTTCCCCAGTAACCACCTGTAAAAAAATTCCCCTTTGGGCTGTTGTTAAATGAGAAACAAGAGGGGGTCATCACACGGGTTTTTGGGGCAGTGTCAGTCAGGGGCCCCGTGCCCCAAAAATTGTAAAAAGCTTGATTTATCTCAAGAAACAGCTCTGTAATTAGGGTTTTTTTTGGGGATCAGATAAAAAAGTCCTTCCAGTATTTTTAAAAAAGTAATCTAATCAAATTAGTTTAAAAAGCAAAATTTTAAGCTTATAAAATTTATATGAACGGGGGACAGAAAATTTTCTTTCTTGCATTCTTTGAAACCCTGTGGGGACAACCCCTTTTAACCCCATCAAACCCAGAACCCCTTATTTTACTTTGGGGGTAACGGGTTTCCTCAAGGGCAACCCAAAATAACCCCGGGGGTTTTTGGGTAAGAACGGCCCCAGGACTCTACCACTTGTCTGCTGGCAGTCTCAGTGAACGGCAACCGTCAAAGGACGCAAGGTAGGCCACTATGTCTTCCCCACATCATTTCCGCATAGTGCCGTTTTTACCCAGGGCAACAAGGAAAAACTCCACAACACTTTCACCCGGGTTGGTCGTTTGCGGATGTCCCTCTTTAGCACACTGCTTCAAATGGGGCCTCCCCTGTTAATTCTTGCTCAACACCATTTGCAGGGTTCACAAACGCCATTTTCGGGCCCCACTCTTGTGCCCATTTTTTTCGCCCTTGGCCAATCTTGCCCATTCGTCCCTTATCCCCGCATCCTCCACCAAGTGACAACTCACGCCCCGCCCCCATCGGGGTGTCCCGGGGGTAATTCGCTTTGGACCCCCCTGCTTTGGTAAACGGTTAGACTTTCACACGGGGCCTTGGACCCCGGGGTTTCTTTCAGTTGGCCCCACCAGCTTTTTTCTTTAACAAAGAAAAAGTGTACAGAAAACAAGGAAAAAAAAAAACCCGGCCTCGGGCCACTCCTACCAAATGACCCCCCTCTCACATAGGGTTGGCCCAAATGTCCAGTCAACAAGTCCGTTTCCCAGTTCCCCGGGGTTAGGCTTTTAAGGTCACCCACCCTGTCCTCGGCCCTCGGGTAAGACCTTCTCGTTTCGCGTCACTTCCGGGAAGGGAAAAACCCCCCCCCTGTTACCTAAGGGCCCAAGCTTTTTATAGGAACAAGCCCTACCCAAATCCTGGCCGGGGACAGGGGAGAAACCCGCCCAACTGACACATTGTCTACCCCCAATAAGAGCCGACCCAGGAACGGGTGAAAAGCCACCCTAATATACTCCATTGCCAACCCTTTTTGAGGCTGACAATACATGGGCTGGCCTTACCCACCCGGGGCCCGGACCTGGTGGGATGTTTAAAAAACTCGGTACAACTCCACCTAGTGGCAGAAATTTTGGTAACTACCCGTAGTTGCCCTTTTGCATAATATATATATATATAAAAAATATATAAATAATTTTAAATAATAATATAGTTTATATTTTGCCATATGGCTTCAGGAACTGTATTCTGCCACTGGGTTTGCAAGCAGAGAGCGGCATTTGGGGATCGCAAACATAGTGCATTATAACGCTCACGCTAACCAGGTTGAGTTTTCCAGAATGGCTGTAGTGTTGAGTGATAGGCAGCTCCCACGTTCCAGATCAGGCTTTACAAGGTGTTTGCAGGCCTTATAGGGTCTTTCTCATTAGGACAAAAAGGGGAGTATGGATTTCTGTCAGAATAACAGAGCTGAGGAGAGGGCTCTGCCCCTTGAAGGAAGCCTGAAAACCCTAGGGGACGGATAGGGAATTTTGTAGGGGTTATTGACGGTGGATGCAGGCCAGACCACGTTTAAAGGGTTCACCTATTGTGTTAGAGGCCGAAAAACCATTTTTCTTTTGTTTTTTACACGACCCCTTTTTAAAATGCTTGAAGAAAAAAAAATTGGCTCAAATCAGTTCAAAAAGAAGTCTTGTTGACTGAGTGACGTGTGATTGTGTGTCATAGAAGTCTTAATAAAAGCAAGTCTCACAAAACAAAAAAAAAACCCCGCATCAGGTAACTGCCGGAAAAGTCCAACAAGAATGTGCTTCACCAGTAAAAACAGCACAATTTTTACACCATGGTAATCTTAGTATAGTCCTTTTGGTCACACGCAAAAACAACCCTTGAAACTCACCCCGTCATAGGTTTGTAAATTCACCTTAATGCAGGTGTCTCTTTTTTGCTTACAAGTAACTGTGAAGAATTTGGGCCCAAACTCTCCAACAAGTCTCTCTCCACCTGCCACAGGCAGTTTCCCCTTTTTAAATTTCCCTGGGGGCTACACCTTCCCGAGGTTTTAAACTGGGATGTATTGCAAGATTAGACACCTTGAATCCCAGAAAACACGACGAGATTATTAGCCTTTTGGTACATATCTACCATCTACTATTTCCCCACCTTTAGCATTTTAGCCCTTTTAAATCCATAACCCTGTACCATCCTCAAAAAATTCACAAAAAAAAGAAGAACCATCTTAAATTTTTCTCTTCTTTAGGGATGGCCCAAACAATTAACCAATGTCACTAAATTTGGCATAGGTAAACTAGGTGCCTCCAAAGAGGGAGTGAAAAAGAAACCAGTATAAAAGAAAGTTTTATGTGCCAAACTGTGTTTTGCAGTTGAGCATCAAACTTCCAGGTGCACTAAAATGTGTTGTGCCATCTATAGAAAAATGTGCCAGCAGTTTTTGACACAATACATGCCAAAAAATACTGCATGCAAATTCAAAGATGTCACCCAGAATTTAAACATTCTCATAAATTAAAAACTTTTCCAACCAGTCATGTTTCTAAAAAGGAGCCCTACATTAGGAAAAAAGACTTCTGTGGCAAAATACTTGGCTGCTGCCTCAAGCCTATCTCCAAGTTTATCAAATGCACCACAGCGAACAAGGAATTGCTGAAACTCTCCAGCAGACTGAGGAATGACTGCAGTCTCAGCAGGTCAGACATGCAGTAGAAACACCCCATCAAACCCTGCTGGTCACTTATAATAATTAATTTACCAGGTTATAAGTGCTTATTGTATTTATGTAGTATTAATGATTTTAGTGCACCTGTAACTTCTTCTATAAGAGGCTCCTCTGTCCTCCACATATTACCGCGTTGCCCAGTGACAGCCCCAAAACATCACTGCTCTAGAGGAGATCTGCATTTAGAAATTGGCCAACATACCAGCAACAGTGTGTGCCAACCTTGTGAAGACTTACAGAAAATGTTTGACCTCTGTCATTGCCAACAAAGGATATATAACAAAGTACTGAGATGAACTTTTGTTATTGACCAAATACTTATTTTCCACCATAATTTGGAAATAAATTCTTTCCAAATCAGACAATGTGATTTTCTGGATTTGTTTTCCTATTTTGTCTCTCAGAGTTGAGGTCTTCCTATGATGTAAATTACAGGCCTCTCTAATCTTTTTAAGTTGGAGAACTTGCACAATTGGTGGCTGACTAAATACTTTTTTCCCCACTGTATATGTTTGCTCCCCTTTTAAGTTTTTACCGTTTGTGACTTTATCATGACCAAAAAATGTCTAACATACAACGTGCATTAACAGTGGAGAAGTTAGATTGGTTGGGTTAACCACCTTTATAGGCACTGAACCATACAGTATGTGTGGCATATGTAATTTCTTACCTTGCTCATGAGTATTTGAATGTCTTTGTATTCAGCTTTGATATATTTGGGCATCTGTGGTTGCATCTGATGTAGAGAATGTGCCATGGCATAGACAGCTTTATATACAAGATAAGTGATTCCAAAACTGCTTGTAGGATACAGAAACTGACTAAGGTCACCAAACTTAACAGTTTTTGTTGCATTCATGAAGAGGTAAATTAATGTACTCATTTCTTAATGGACTCGAGGTTGAGCATTCCATAGAAAACGCTAAGATAGTCTCCACCAAAATGTCATTTGGATGATTTATAGGACTGATTTCTTGTAAGAATTTTTTTAGTTCTGGTATCTCTACTGAAGGTGGTGAAAATATCAGACTTCCCTGAAAGGCTGGTTGTCTGGTTTTGTGTATTGTCATCTTAGCATTCCAGCCTGCTGGTATAATGAATGTCTTCTCATAAGCTTTGATGAATCCCACTTCAATATAATATGTAGTATAAAAAGAAAATCTTCCACAAATTACAACAACTTGTGAAGTTGATTTGTTAAGGATCCTTGTTTTATACAAATGTGACTCTTCTTCATCCTTATCCTCACTGATTTTTAGAATATATTCAATACAGATATCATAATTAGCAGCCATTGTCTTTAGCTCTTGGCTCTGCCTCTCGCCAACCTCATCATCAGATGTAATAACACCGATCCATGTCCAGTTATAATGTCTGAGTAACTGGACACTTGCCAGATGCTGGGTGGAGTACTTGGGAAGAGCTTGGAAGGACGATGGAAAGAGTTTTGAATTGCTCAGAACAGGATTCACTGGACCATAACTGATCTGAATAACATAGAAGGGCGATCAAATTGAGTTTCTAGATGTATTAGTAACAGTACAACATAGAATGTTACATATGAGTGGTGATAGGAAACCTACAGGATCTCATTCTTTGCTATCTTATGCCAGCTTTCATCCTGAACATGGCAAATTATCTCTGACTTCTGAGATGTTTGTAAAGTTAGAATAGAACAATAGTGAAGAAGAGGCATTTGATTTGTTCAGGATTTGAGAATTGGGTTGTAACTGAGAGGCTGCCTTAGTAAGTTTCCTGGAAAAGATTGGGACATGGTATCAAATATTTACTGTAAATTACTATTTATAAGAAGGAGGAAGATGAAAGCCATAAAACAGTTGTGTTTTCATTTAATCTAAGCCTATGACTGGTCAACCATACCCACCAAAACATCCAGGATAATGTAATATTTCAGATATCAAAATTCTTAATTTTTTTTAAACTAAACAGACATTCTAACCAAACCCGATATATTTCCCACTTACAACCATCTAAACCAATACTATTTAAGTCACTTTACACTGGAGCAAGACTTTACAAATGATAAATCTAACCCCTTAAAGGAAAACATTGTGCCTGATGGATGCTATTAATATGAGGCAATCACTCTTCTATCCAACAGATGTGTTGGGGTTAGCTACCCAGTACTTGTATTTTTGCAACGTCACAGGACTTGGGGGATTGTGGCTGTACAGGAAGAGGGAGAGAAGAGAGACATGATCTGGGAATATGGAATAGTCTGCAGACTGCAAATACAGATCACTCTGAGAGAAGGAGGGACAGAGCTGACAGTTCAGCAGTTCACTGTTTATGGAGAGGTTACTCGTGAGTAGTGTTCAGCGATGAAAAAGTTGAACTCTCCCAGATTTTCACTAAAATTTTGGTTACGTGATGAAGAGATTATTTTCCTTAAAATCTTATCAATAATCGACATCGCAAATTCCAATCGCGCCATTTTCAGTGCTTCCTGTAATTTTAGGGGCCAGCCAATCAGCGCAGATCACGGGGGAGGGGGGGGTGTAGGGGGGTTTGCGTAGGGATCTCAATGGCTGCTGAATGTAGATGACCTTGTTTTATCTATGCCACTGCACTTCCTGCTCCGCGCCCTTAGCTTCCACACAGTGAACAGAACGGATAACTGTCTCTCTGCTCAGCTTTTTTCAAAGCGAGTAGAGACTATTTCCCAGCGTTTTTACTACTGAAAAGGCTCCTTAGTAGATTAGTTAGCTTAGGGTACGGCAAGATTAGAAAATTGTAGTTAGTATTAATTAGAGATTTGGAAACAGCTCCAGTGCGCTGAACTGCATAGCTGCCGGGGACGGGACGGGGGGGGGGAGCACTTTAGTGGGGGGGGCAGATCCTGCATCAGACATATTTCTCCTCTCAAACCACTGTGAAAAAGCACCCAATTTTATTTCTGCGTTGCCAGCGGCCGACACAGTCTGAGTTACGGGTGTCCCTGTGTTGTGGGATACACATCAGCATTTATATTACTCATATTTCTCGTTTCAAACCACGGTGACATCTGTTGCATCTTATTAACCTTCTAATGTCCGGGTGGAACAACGTCAGCAATGTGCCAGCAGTAGAATGACAAGTAGCCGCAGCAGCAGCAGCATTGGAAAAATAGTTTTTTAAAATAGTCAATTTCTTATTGAGAACTTTTATGTCGAGGGTCCATAAGGGCATCTGTGTGGGTTTTAGGGTCAGGCTGCTGGAAAGGACAGGGATAGTCGATGTCCAGTTCACTAAAATAGTGGTTCAAATACTTCTTTCTTCCGGCACTTTTTATTCTGAGGGTCAATAAGGGCATCTGTGTGGCTTTTGGGGTCACGCCGCTGTAAAAGAAACCAATATTAAAGGTCTTATTGAAAAAAGCTTATTTCATACACTTCAAGGCCATCAAAATTAACAGCGGTTATTGGGTGTCCACCCTCTTTGATCCACATTTCAAATCAAAAGTCAGCAATTTCCTTCAACCCACTTCATTTTACAGTAGAATGCAGGAATTTGAGACAGGACTCATTGACCAACTGGAGACTGTTGCATCTTCTTCACGTTCTAATGTCACTTTGGAACAACATCAGCAATGTGCCAGCAGTAGAATGGCAAGTAGCCGTAGCAGCAGAAGCAGCATTGGAAAAAATGTTTTTTAAAATAGTCAATTTCTTATTGCTAATTTTTATTCTGAGTGTCCATAAGGGCATTTTTGCTGGTTTTGGGGTAAGGCTACTTTAAATTGGATGGCATGGGTGGCAATAGGGCAGTAATCTTGCCTGGGGCCAGAAAAGGTTCCCTGTGATATGTTAAAAATAGGAAGTAGTAATTGGTGGGCACCCTATTTGATTTAGCTGCATGTGGGCATGAAACTGTTAATAGAGCCGTGGCTCTCACAGCACCCACTCTAACTATGGCCCTGCCAGTTGAACCTCTGTGTTCCCCGTTGGGATGTTCTTGCTGCCACCACATAAATGACAAGTTGTTGGTCCCTGGTGCAAAAAAGTGATAGGGGTCTCCTGCCAGTTACCATGTGCCATTTCTAATACCGATGTCTTCTTTTGTGTCAAAGGGGCTTCGTAGCGGCTGCTACCGCTGTACCTGCTGTGGCTACGACGTCCTCATGTTTTTGGTCAGCCATTGAATGGAATGAATTATTTTAGCCTGTGAATTTTTTTTTCTGTGACTCTTGTAGCCTAATTGTCTTGACTAAGATGTAGCACATATCCAGTTTACTGTTATGGAGGATAATTCCAGCTTCACCTCACCTGTTTGGGTGTAAAAATGAACCTGGTGTTCCTCTCCCATATACTTTTATGGAAATCGGAGATTAATCGCAATCGAGGATCGAAAATAGGCACGATTGGCGACATGTATGAAGATCGGCGCGTCGAGGCGCCCGTTTTCACGGTATTTTTCTTGAAAGCTGCGCCTCATTTATGTCGGTGCCCGAAGTGCGCTCATAAATGCTGGCGGAAAGTTCCCTGCGCCTCGCCTGTGTGTGAGGCGCATTGCGGAACTTAGGCGCATAAGGAATGCGCCTAACATGTATTAAGTTTATAGACCGGCTGGAAATCAGAAATCAATCATTAAGCATGTCATTGAATAGAAATCATGCTTGGAGAACCATAGGACCCAGAAATACCTGTGCTTTGCTGCCTTTTGTTGTATATACTGAATTGCATTAAAGTTGAAAGCAGTCCAAATACATCTAAAATTGCTGGTATGCAAAATGTTTAATAAAACATCTGTACAACATCAGCAGTGGCTTATATGATTTAAAATTAGTATAATTTTCACGGACTTTGGAAAACATTTAATAGTGAAGACTTTTTTCGTAGGAGATAATATACATATTGGCATTAATTTTTATTGCCTAAAATTTACTATTGCATTGATTTCATTTTTATGGCACTTGGATATGTCTGTTTATTAATTACTTCATTTAAATGACAAATCCATTTTATTATTGTACTGGTGTAAGGCTCTGTTCACCCGGATTATTTCAGGGCGAATCTGTGGACGCAAATCCGTCCTGAAATACATTTCAAATACGTGTCACAAAGTATGGCACGTATTTCGCGTCGGAAATACATTCCCCATTATTTACTATGGGGTTATCCCGACGAGAATCCGTCTGTATTGCGCTCGGAAAAACAAGTCTCCGGGCGTATTCTCGTCGGAATAACCCCATGGTAAATAATGGGGAATGTATTTCCAACACGAAATACGTGCCACACTTTGTGACACGTATTTGAAATGTATTTCAGGATGGATTTGCGTCCACAAATTCACCCTGAAATAATCCGGGTGAACAGAGCCTTACACCAGTACAAGAATAAAATGGATTTGTCCTTTAAATGAAGTAATTAATAAACAGACATATCCAAGTGTTCTAACAATGAAAGCAATGTATTAGTAAATGTTATCCAATAAAATGAATGCCAATATGTATATTATCTCCTACAAAAACATTCTCCACTATTAATGTATTCCAAGGTCCGTGAAAATAACACTAATTTAACATCAAATAAGCCACTGCTGATATTGTACAGATGTTTTATTAAACATTTTTCATTACAACAATTTTAGATGTATTTGGGCTGCTTTCAACTTTAATGAAATTCAGTATATACAGCAAAAGGCAGCACAGCACAGGTGTTGCTGGGACCTGTTGTCCTCCAAGCAGGATTTCTTGCTTAATTATTTATTCTATTTGACAAATCATTTATTATAGTAGTGTACTGTTATAAGTGTAGAACTATAGCACATTCCAAGAACTCCTAGCTCCACTTCGACTTCTCCGCTCAAATAGACCACATTAAACTAGGTCTGCCTGTTGGAGCTGTAATGCGCCTCACTTTGCCGACCCACAATCATGTATGCCTCGGATTTTTCGAATGTGCCGCGACCCGCCCCAGAACACCCACAGAACGCCTCTTTATATTAGGCGCATTAAAAAGTGGCGAAGGTTGCGCCTAATAGTGCATTACTGCGTCCAACAGCGGAGTCGGCACTGTGTAAACAGGCGAAAACTCTGATCATACATGTCGCCCGATGATTCCACATAATCTGGAATCTACTCGAAGCAGATTATTGGCCGAGTCGGTCACTACTCCAGAGGTATCGTACATCACACTTAGGCTAGGTTCACACGGCTTAACTGCGGGGCGTAATTTCACCTCGCAATTACGCCGTGTGGACGGGGGCGGGGAGTGAGCGGGGGGGCGGCACTTCGCCGGCCCATAGACAATCACTGCTAGCGGCGCGTATACGCCGCTAGAAAGTGACATGTCAATTATCTCCCCGCCCGGCGGCTTCGCCGGGCGGGTAGAGGAGACGTAATCCATAGTTCTCTATGAGAACTGTGAATTACCGTAATGAATGGGCCGCTTTCGGCCCGTAATTGGCGCACTTCAGCGCGTAATTACGGACCGAAATACGGCCCATTTTAAGCCGTGTGAACATGGCCTTAAGCCAAAAATTCTTTGTAATGCAGATATACTTATGTATGTAATTTTCACATGATGCATACACTTATTTTTCAGAACAATTTCAGTATGGCAACAAAGTTATATTTACATGCATGTCCAGCATTTTCAGTCACTTATTTTTAAATATTCCATAGATCTTAAGAGGAAAACTTCAGAGCTAAAGAATGCATAGCTATGCTACCAGTTGCAGCCGGGACGTTTCGGAAGTGAAAACTTACTTTCCCAAGAATGCACACTTGATGCCTGAGTTCTTTTTTATTACCTGATGACCAACCACCTAATAGACTTCTAACAGGTAAGTATAGCTATGCATGAACATCCTAGATTACAGGAATGTACTTTCAATACTATTTTCTTCATAAAAAAAGCACCTTAAAGGGGTTGTCTCACTACAGGGATTGTTGCTTTTTATGTTAAATATTTTGCAAAAACAATTCACTTTACAATATGTGTCCATTAACAGTGTCCTACCTATTCCTAGATATCCCCTCTTGTTTAAGTCGCTATAGCTACTGACCTGTTCAATCTCTCATGATAGGCTGCCAGTACTGGTCGCTATAGCTACAAACCTGTTCGATCTCTCATGATAGGCTGCCAGCACTGGTTGCTATAGCTACAGACCTGGCTTCTACTGCAGCGTAGTAGAAGACAGTAAACACGCCCCTAAATTCAAAATGAAACCAAGAAAACAGGACTGAGGTAAGATGAATCAATGTAGTGAGACAACCCCTTTAAGTTGAATGCCTTATTTAGGCCTATTGGTGCCAAAGTATCTAGTTAATAGATCCACAGTGCCTCACGCTGCTACAGTCTGGATCTATATTGAGTCTCATCCTGGGCATATATTTCTTCAAGACTGCCCCATCTTAGATCATTAAAATTGTGGTGATTCTCATGGAAATGTTTGGCAACTGTCATTTTTACAAATTTACTATGGATACAATCAGAACTACCTTTCTCTCCTTTCTTTACATTGTAGGTTTTAGGCTGATTTATGGCTGATTTATGTTCTTTCATTCACACTTTAATAGATCTACTGGTTTGTCCTATGTAACCCATTCTGCAAGGACATTTTTTTACTGAGACAGCTGTAAAAATCTTTAACTTTTTTTCTGTAACTTTGGAAGGATGGGAAAAAGAAGAACCTGTAGCACCTTAAGGACCACCCACTGTCTTTTGGCGTCGGGCATTTCAGGTTGCTTGTTTGCAGCGACATCTTTTGGTGTCGCTGCAGACATCGGAGTTTGCGGCTCCCGGCGACGCAGCTGCGCTGATCCCAGCACAGCTCCTGCAAGCACCGGGGAGCGGGAGAAACCTCAGCTCGCCCGTGCTTTAACCCTTTGACTGCCCGGTTCGTCACCGCAGTGCAATCAAAGGGTTTTCCTGCTGTATTGGGTGATCGGGACACCAGGTGACCTGACAGAGCCTGGGGAATGGCTGCACAGTCAGCCCTGGACACCTAGAGTGGCCCCAGGACAGTCTGTGTAACAAGCCAATGACCAGGCCAGGCTGTGTGCTGCCCTGATCACTGCCTGTGTCAGACTGACACAGATTATAATGTATTAGCATATATGAATATGCTAATGCATTACTAAGTGTAAAGAAACAAAAAAGTAACACAGTTCTCCCTTTACGGGATTTAAAAAAAAAAAAAAGGAAAAAACATAAAAAGTGTAAAAAAAAAAGAATAAAAAAACACTAAATCAAACCATAAATACTTAATAGAAAATATTAATACTGCATACATTACACACACACAAAACCCTACACATATTAGGTATCCTCACGACCGTAATAACCTGTAGAATTAATCTAACAAGTTATTAAGTGTGAAATCTGAACAGTGTAAAAAAAAATGAAGAAAAATTTAAACAATTGAAAAAAAAAATTCTGCAATTATTTATAAGTGAACTTAAACTACTCCCCCATAAAGTACAACTCGTCCTGAATACAACGAAGCCTCATACAACTGCGTCATTGAAAAAAATAAAAAAAAGTTACAACTATTGAAACGCAAAGAGGCAAAAACTAAAAAAAAATTGTGGTCATTAAATACTTTTCAGGCCTGGGGCTTAATTATAGCCATACAATTACCACAGGACATGCATGGAAATGTCCCAGATCTTTGTGCACCTAATCTCTCTTGTCATGCTTTATATTGCAATTGAATATCAGAGTGCACTAACATGTCCCCTATTGATCGACCATGTTTAAACACGTATCTAGATTTAATTTTAACTAAATGTTCAAATTTAGGATCACCTTGTAATATCTGTCAATACCGATTGATAGATCCTTTGATCATCATCAAATGTTTGTCGTAGGTGATTATAAATGTTATAAATTTAAACTTCTCTACATCTTTCTTTTTTGTACTCCATATAACCTTTTGCCTCTGTTTCTTTTTTACTTCAAGACCCAATTTAGTAAGGTTATCTCTATTAGAGAAGGATCTGTAAATTTAGCAATCAATTTTAACATCTGCTGATCACAACTCCTATCGTCTGAGCAAATTTGCCTGGCTCTTATAAATTGAGCTTTTGGTATGCCATTGAATTCCTGTGGGGCATGATAGCTAGCCCCATGCAACATATTACTACACTCCATAGGTTTAGAATATATTGAAGTTTTTAATGTAAGGCTATCTATTTCTTTCTTAATTTCTACATCTAGATATTCAATTTTATAAAAAAAAATTGTGATAGAAAATGAAATGATAGCACAAATCAATGTAGTCATAGAATCGTATTAGTTCAGTTTTCATTCCTCTTCAGAGAACGAAAACATCAGACATAATACAACCATATTTTGATATTTCTTGCATACCCTTAATCTCTTATCTTAAAGTTTAGAGTCACAAACCATAGGATATATAGATGTAAAGGACATTTTATGGCAGCTGCAGTGACTTATCTCAAAGGATGGCACATGTGACATGCTGGGACTTGTAGAACTAGAAGTCCCAGCATGCCCCCTCAGCCATCCTGTGAGATGTGTATGTCAGTATTATTGCTCTGTTCTTCCCCCTCTTCCCTCTATTACTTACATGTACTTTTTGCCTCCTCTCCTGGGATTTTCGGGACCTGTGTTGACTACAGTCACAAGACCTCCCTGCACAGGTTCTTCATCCCTCTGCTAAGACAATATGTCCCATGGCTGTTTCTCTCTGCCCACCCTTAGGGACGGCCCTGTGTATGGGGAGCTGCAGCAATGACTTCTGCTATGTCTTATTTTCAGGGGATGCCTTATATTGGCAAGTTTGAAAAAAATCGCACCATGCCTTATTTTCGGGAGCGTCTTATTTTCGGGGAAACACGACAAAACGAACTTGGTCCCATTATTTTGAAACTTCATTAGTAACCATTTGACTGACTACTTCAAGGGTAGCATTCTGAAAAACAGGATCAAATTGACTTTTTTGATTAACTTCTTAAATAATTTTTTAAATGAAAACTCTGATAGTGTTTCTTTACTATAATAATAAGAGATATTCTGCCGTTTACAGAATTCCAGTTTCCCATACAGGAAAATCCTGCTCCCATCTCCATTGCCATCTATCTATTTGCATGTAGCTGCCCCCAGTTGGAGTCCAGTGTGAGAATAGTCATGTTGCATTAAGGAGTAGGGAGATACCATGAGGACTGTGTGATCTGCTGTTGAGGATTCACATTGAGGTCTGTGTCTGCAATTTTAATTTTGCACCAATGGTGACTGAAAGCATGCAAACCGTGATGGAACTGGGACCCAGTGGTTGGTCTCTGCTATTATATGCTGCAAACAATTGCATCCAGGTAGTGCAGTTCGCTTGTGTGTTATCTACATAATATCATTTTGTTACAATAGTGTGTAATCAGCAGATATCGAAAGTCACAGTGTGTTTGAGAGATTCTGTTCTTTTACCCTTTGGTACCTATCTGAGGTAGTCCCATCACTGGATTCTGTAAGTATTATCCCAGCCAGGCCAGACATACATACAAAGGGGGTGGACTCTATCACTAGGGGAAGTGGTATTGAGCTCACTTTATTTTTATTCTCCCACTCTTGGCTGTGAAACCTCGATAATAAATCTGCCAAGTTGTTTTATCACTTACTCTGTGAGTGGGTATTAAAGGGGTTGTCTCACTACAATGATTGCTGTTTTTGTTAAAGATCTTGCAAAAACAAGCCACTTTGCAATAGGTGTCCATTAACAGTGTCCTACCTATTCCTAGATATCCCCTTTTGTATGGGCCGCACCAGCTCCTCAGGTTGTTATAGCTACAGACCTGTTTGATCTCTCCTGATAGGCTGCCAGCACTGGTTGTTATAGCTACAGACCTGGCTTCTACTGCAGCCTAGTAGAAGCCAGTAAACACGCCCCTGAAATCAAAATGAAACCAAGAAAACAGGACAAATCAATGTAGTGAGACAACCCCTTTAACCTAGGCAGGCATTTCTTGACTCGATATCTAGCAGAAAATCAATTTCCTCCTGCATACCTGGAGAGATAACAACAATATTTGGAGGCACTATGCCATAGGGAGATCTACAAGACAACATGCTCAAGTTGGTGGGCACAAAGAGCTACTACACAAAATCTGCAAAATCTGATGCTCTATAAATGCAGGCTTGAAAGTCTTGAAATAATAGACTCCAACTAAAAAGCACTAAGTACTATGTGAAAAGTCAGATGCTGTGTGAGTCTAAGTTTAACCTCCTCGCACAAATGAATGTACCGGTGTGTCCTGATTGTGAGTCATTTACCACAAGTGGAAGTACAGGAATGTCCAACTGACTCCATGCTTTGTTGGCCATGACTTCAGTCGCAGCCAATTAAAAAATTAGATGATTCACCTCAACAACTAATTGAAAGACAGGGAAAAGGGACACCCTCACTCCATCGGTTTATATGGCAAACCAGAAGCCTAACAAAGGCCTCCAAATTGCCTGTGATATCACCACCATGGTGACTGACAGTTGTGTAATAGTTATGTACTGCTATGTATTGTACTAGCGATATATAGATCACTGAGTCAAGTCTCTTATGGACAAATTGAAAAATGTAAAAAAAAAAATAAAGTACACCAATTTGGTATCTCTTCATGCATAATGACCTAGCCTATAAAACCAGCTAGTCTCCAGATGTCAACCCAATAGAAAACCTTTGGAGGGAGTTGAAAGTCCATGTTGACCAGCGACAGCCCCAAAACATCACTGCTCTAGAGGAGATCTGCATGGAGGAATGGGCCAACATCCTAGCACCAGTGTGTGCCAACTTTGTGAAGACTTACAGAAAACGTTTGACCTCTGTCATTGCCAACAAAGGAGATAGAGCAAAGTATTGAAATTAACTTTTGTTATTGACCAAACACTTATTTTTCACCATAATTTGGAAATAAACTCAATGTGATTTTCTGCATTTTTCTCATTTTGTCTCTCATAGTTGAGGTCGACCTATGATGTCAATTACAGGCCTCTCTCATCTCTTTAAGTGGGAGAACTTGCACAATTGGGGGCTGACTACTTTTTTCCCCTTTGTATATCCAGACGTTATTGACCAAATACTTATTTTCCACAATAATTTGCAAATAAATTATTTCCAAATCAGACAATGTGATTTTGGGGATTTGTTTTCTCATTTTTTCTCTCACAGTTGAGGTCGACATATGATGTCAATTACAGGCCTCTCTCATCTCTTTAAGTGGGAGAACTTGCAAAATTGGTGGCCGACTAAATGTAATTTTCCCCCACTGTATTTGGTATTGCCTCATGCATAACGACCTAGCCTATAAATCTTTTACATTTCTTAACACAGAAAATACATTCCTCTCAAAAATCTGGTGTCTGGTATAACTTGAATAGTAAATTTAATGCAACTAAAAAGGCGCATTGCGCAATCACGGTGCGTAGCCTATCACTGCTAGTGTATGTAATGTGCTTCAATAGTCGCATTGCATAATGGAGGCGCACAGCGTATCATTGCTACTATATGCAATGCGCCTTTTTGTGTATATTACAATGAAATTGTTACAAAATTTCTAAGCTCTCTATTGTTGTAAAAAATATAAAAAGACATTTAAAAAATTATGCCAGGTTACATTAGACGTATGGTAGATGCTAGTTGTGAACAACTAGTATTCTATTATTTTTCACAAATAAACAAGGATTGTATGGCCCAAATTGTATTATTATGGATAGGTAAAAGTATTAAAAAGTTATTCCCACATAAATTGACATGTCAGATTTTAAAAATGAGGCTCTGGCTTTTGGTCCAACAGTGTCTCTGTCCAGAAGGGGTTAAATACAACTGGTCAAGCATTGCAAATACACAGGCAAGGATGGAAGCAATGAAGATTTTAAGATCTCATTTATTTCTAAAATTGATTTATAATAATCTTACTAGAATAAAGATATGTTTGACTTTGCTATAGTCAGATCTCTCACCTGTGAGTATCCAAATATCCTTAATATTAGTGCAAGGTTGAAAGATATCTCTGAATTCAGATCTCCAATAACACCAACCAAGTTTCCAAACTTCCCACAAAAGTAATTAGGAACTGTGTCTCCAGGACCAGACAGAATCCGCAGAACACTATCTATACCCTTATTCACACTGTTACAAGAGTCATACACTTGGTATCCCAGAGTCATATTTGGTAACATATCCGGGTCCTTATTTATCTCATTTATGGCAAAAACAAAGGCCTTGAGATATCTGTAGAAGCGAGGAATAGGCCTGTAGAAAATAATTAGAGAGACTCATTAATAAATCATAACCAAAGGAGAAAATACATTAGACATTGCACTATTCTGCATTATTAGAATCAAACTGGGATCCATTAAAATGTCACCTATTGAATGAATGAAAAGGAAAATTAGTATTTAGTACAGGAGCACACAGCCTCTGCTGTATAGGATCTAGTATAGGAGCACACAGCCTCTGCTGTACAGGGTCTAGTATAGGAGCACACAGCCTCTGCTGTACAGGATCTAGTATAGGAGCACACAGCCTCCGCTGTACAGGATCTAGTATAGGAGCACACAGCCTCTGCTGTACAGGATCTAGTATAGGAGCACACAGCCTCTGCTGTACAGGATCTAGTATAGGAGCACACAGCCTCCGCTGTACAGGGTCTAGTATAGGAGCACACAGCCTCTGCTGTACAGGGTCTAGTATAGGAGCACACAGCCTCCGCTGTACAGGATCTAGTATAGGAGCACACAGCCTCTGCTGTACAGGATCTAGTATAGGAGCACACAGCCTCTGCTGTACAGGATCTAGTATAGGAGCACACAGCCTCCGCTGTACAGGATCTAGTATAGGAGCACACAGCCTCTGCTGTACAGGATCTAGTATAGGAGCACACAGCCTCCGCTGTACAGGATCTAGTATAGGAGCACACAGCCTCCTCTGTACAGGATCTAGTATAGGAGCACACAGCCTCCGCTGTACAGGATCTAGTATAGGAGCACACAGCCTCCGCTGTACAGGATCTAGTATAGGAGCACACAGCCTCTGCTGTACAGGATCTAGTATAGGAGCACACAGCCTCTGCTGTACAGGATCTAGTATAGGAGCACACAGCCTCCGCTGTACAGGATCTAGTATAGGAGCACAGCCTCTGCTGTACAGGATCTAGTATAGGAGCACAGCCTCTGCTGTACAGGATCTAGTATAGGAGCACACAGCCTCTGCTGTACAGGATCTAGTATAGGAGCACACAGCCTCTGCTGTACAGGATCTAGTATAGGAGCACACAGCCTCTGCTGTACAGGATCTAGTATAGGAGCACACAGCCTCTGCTGTACAGGATCTAGTATAGGAGCACACAGCCTCCGCTGTACAGGATCTAGTATAGGAGCACAGCCTCCGCTGTACAGGATCTAGTATAGGAGCACACAGCCTCCGCTGTACAGGATCTAGTATAGGAGCACACAGCCTCTGCTGTACAGGATCTAGTATAGGAGCACACAGCCTCCACTGTACAGGATCTAGTATAGGAGCACACAGCCTCTGCTGTACAGGATCTAGTATAGGAGCACACAGCCTCCGCTGTACAGGATATAGTATAGGAGCACACAGCCTCAGCTGTACAGGATATAGTATAGGAGCACACAGCCTCCGTTGTACAGGATCAAAATGCATCAGTGTTTTTTAAGGATAGCTCTGATGGTGTTTTGAGTATTGTACTTGGTGATACAAAACTGGGTTCTCTTGTTTTGCCTTTTACAATGAGTTGTTATTGTGTTTTTGTTTCTTTACTTTTCTCTAAGCATTCCATTTGAGAAATTTGGTTACTTTTGTCAAAGGCTTTTTTTAACTTGTTGCTTGAGACTCAAAATCCTCTTTTTTTGTAAATTTTTTGCATATGCTATGCATTTGTCCATATGGGACACTGTTCTTCCAGCTACAGTGATGGAGACTTCGGTAGTCAAGGTAACTATTTGTATCAACTTTTTGAAAGAAAGTTGGTGTGATATATTTTCCTTCATCCTTTTGGATCACCAGATCTAGACATTCAATTTGTTGCTCACTGATGGCCATGATGAATTGGAGTCCCTATTGATTTCATATGACTTCCTTTTTTGTGTTGCTCCATATGAAAAACAGGTCATCTATATATCGCTTATATGTGCCAATGTTAGCAAACTGTGGATTATGAAGATAAATATGGTGGTCTTTGAATGCCCCCATAAAGAGGTTGGCATAAGAGGGTGTCACATGGGTCCCCCTTTATCTCTACGTTGTTTATAGATTGATGTATTGTAATAGAAAAAAATATTATTTAAATAAAATTTAAACAATTAATGATAAACCAGCGATAAAATTTCTCTGGAGAGCCATGGTAATTAAAGGAGTTGTCTCATTAATAGCTTTCAGCCTCTGTCTGTGAATGGGAGTTGAATTGAGGGGCGTGCTAGCTTGCCTGCCTCTTCTCCTCCCTCTTCCCCCCTCCCCTCAGCACACAGGCAGCTATCCGCTGGTAACTTCTATACAGCAGGGGGGGCAGGGGGATTGCTGCCAGAGTTAACCCTGTGTGTGCCTGCCTAGAGAGGTCTAGGATTGCTATTAGTGTTCCTATACCCTCTGCTTAGATTACACATCTCCACATCTCCAGCAACAACAAACAAACCCTCTCAGAACAGAGGAGGGAAGCTGCAAAGTGTTACTCAGGATGTGTCCTAGTACAGCAGAGCATGAACTGTTCACAAGCCCCTGATCTGTATAGTATTATTATAGTTACAGCTCCACAGACATCATGATTATAGTAACACCCAGGGTCACTGCTGTCACATCTATTGATCAGCCTCTGCTCTCCTCAATCTGTGTAGAGAGCAGGAGGAAGCAGGCACACACAGGGTTAATCCAGGCAGCACTGACAAAGAAGCCAGAGTCCTCCCTCCTCCTCCCTACACTACAGAAGCATTCTGTGCTGGAGGGGCTCTCTGCTCTGACCTGTCTTCAAAGGTGATGAGTCATTCAGACCTGACAGCCAGTAAGATAAGGATCAACAGGTCAGCTGCTATAGAAATTTGAGAAGCTGATGCACTCCTATGAACAGGGCTAGCTCAAAATCAGTAGGACATTTGTAATGAACATATATTGCAAAGCTGCTTGTTTTTTAAAGATCTTTTAATTAAAACCCAATCATTGTAGCGAGACAACCCCTTTAAGAAAGGCAAGAAGCTGCTTGTTAACCTTTCTAAAGCCTTTGTGTCTACAAGGCATTGCATCCACGGAGAGTTGTGCATCCGGATTTTGTCATACAACACAAATAGGTTAGTAGATAGCTACTGTAAATAGTTTTTATCTGCCTATCTACTTTACCACACAGGGTGTGCTGTGGTTTATTGATATTTTCTTCTTTAATCTACGTACCACTTTTCCTAGAGGCTGTCGGAAACATTTTAAAAGGAACTTGTAACATAGGCGATACCTTTCCATCTATTCTTCATCTACAACAAGATGGAATACTATCATAATAGGTTAAGAGGACGAGAATGCCTCATGAGCCATCTACTAAGAGGTAACACTAAAGAGGATACTTCTTGTGTCAATTCTACCATTATGACCATCTCAGCGAGGAAAGTAAGAAAGAATTATCAGAACTGTTCAAAAACTTGGACAAAGCAATCACTAGTGAAATTCAACTTCATATTGGCTCACTATTTTTAGATATTCATTTAAAAGAGGGACTAATCCCTTTACAGGTAAACTTGAGTCCAACCTTTTCCCAAAATAAAGTTACATAGGGATTGTGCTGACAAAATCAGAGGTATGCATCTGCCACATATATACAAACAGGGACTACCAACAAAAAATCCCTCCCACAATCCACATAGGAATATAGGTACTACATCTTATAAAAAAGGAGAGACTGTTAGGAATCCCAAAAATAATACCCAATGTCAAAATTATTCTAATACTATGTACAACTCCATTCACAAAACTAATGCTGTCACTCAGGAACAAAATTTTAAGAACTATTGCAATCCCAGCTATCACAATCTAATTTATAACAACCACTAGCATACCAAAATAATGAATAACCCAGAAAGATACACAAGGAACATATGAAATATCCCAGGTAAATCCATTGAGCCCAAACCATTGACCAATTTCTGTTTCTCCAGGACATCCAATACCACACATTTTAAATCTGTGTTCAATCAGATTCTTCGAACCAGTAGATCATAACAATTTATTACTCTACCCTACCATTCCAACAACTATCACACTGGAACCATCCAAAGAGACAGCACCAACCAGGATATCAACATTGTTAGTTTCTGCACGGTTGAGTTTCTCCAACCCCCAATCAATCTTACCCTGGATTACATATGTGACAATATGGACCATCCTAAAATTACAACAAAGCCGTGCTAAATAGATCTTATTGAGGTCCTCAATACATTAAGAGAAACTCGGCAATGTCATGCAGCTTTTCTTCTTGCCTCATCTCTTAGATTCAACATCCCCTTATTCCTTTTGTCTCCTTTCCCTTCCCCAGTTTGCAATCACTCTCTTATTTCATTATATGAATGAACCCAAACATTTAACAGCCGTACACAGGAATCCAATAGTGTAAATCCACCGTGACATCCTATGCCTTCTCCTCCTCCGCCACTTCCAAGCCCAAGCGGTCCTCTTCTGCCGATGGGCCGGAGCAGCATGAGCAAGTACCATTCCCAGTCCCAAATACTGTCGGCCAATTCCCACCAGCAACACAGCCTACACCTTCCCCTTGCAGTGTGACCTGCACACCGTAGAGCAGCCAATCTGGCATCCAGCCTTCTGTGTACCAGTTGTGGGAGCATAAAAAACTGTTTCACCCCAACCATGTCAGCTATGCCAGGCTGTCGGCCTTGGAAATGTTGCCTTTCCGCAGGTGGACACAGATGGGTTCCGCCACATCATGGCCCTGGCATGCCCCCAATATCAGATGTCGAGCAAGCATTTCTTTACAAGAAAAGCTGACCCTGTCCTGGCCTGCCACATTGCAGAAAAGATCTCCAGCACTTTGGCTGCATTTGTGTCCACTAAATTCCATCTCACTACAGATACATGGACTAGTAAGCATGGTCAAGTGCGTTGCATCTCACTGACTGCTCACTGGGTGAGTTTGGTAGATGACAGTGCCTCTGGTGATGGGTCTTGGCCTACACTCTTCCACACTGCTGGGGTGGTGCAGAATCCAGACGTGTAGTATCACATTCCAAGAAAAACCAGGCCTTTCTCAAATTAATTTGTCTTGGAGACCGTCAACACACAGGTCAAAAGCTGTGGATGGCTCTGCGCACTCAGAACGACCAGTGGCTGGGTGCTAAGAACCTGGCACCAGGCAAGGTGGTGTGTTACAACGGCAGAAATCTCCTTGTTGCCCTTAAGATCGGTAGACTTACGCACATCCCTTGCCTGACACATGTCTTGAACCTGGTTGTGCAGAAATTTCTCAAGCGCTACCCGGGTGCCGACTATATGCTGAGGAAGGCTCAAGGTCTTAGCTTACATTTCCGGCATTTGCGCTGTGCTTCGGCCTGACTGGCAGCATTGCAGCATCATCTGGGTGTCCCCATCAACCATCTGATGTGATGTGGCAACACGCTGGAATTCCACCATCCACATGCTCCAGCGATTGTGGCAGCAGCATAATGCCATTATGCAGTATGAAAAGTCGCATGGCATGACTAGCTGTGTTGCGGACCTTTATTGTTGACCCATAGAGGGTGGAGCCAGGTGAAGAATCTCTGCACCATCCATGGCAGTTTGGAAGAGGCAACAAAAATAGTCATAAGAACGATGGCATTGTCATGACCATTGTGGTTATATTTTTACTCAAACAAGCGTTAGGCACTCTGTGGCAGCAGGTCCCAGCAGTGATGGAGGAGGAGCAGGAGGAGGCGGACACAGAGCCTTACTCGCTGGAGGATGTAGAAGGACCAACTGTTTTACAATTATATAGGTCTTCTTCCGGCGGTGGTTCGAGGGTGGGTGCAGAACGGCAGTTCAGCTCCCAGAGTAGAGCACATGAGGCTGGCCAGGGCTCTGGTGATGGTCAAGATGAGGAAGTGGAGGAGGATGAGTTTGCAGGGGTGGACACCACCGGTACTGATTACCCTTCAGTGGTAAGAGGTTGGCAGAGATTACAGAAGGCGGAGGAGGAAGAGGAGGAAGATCTGGTTAGTGCCCCTCGACACATGAGTGCTTAGATGCTACATTACCTGCAACATGATCCATGCCTCAAGGCAATAAAAATGAACAGCGATTATTGGGTGGCCACCCTCCTTGATCCATGTAACAAAACAAAAGTGAGTAATTTACTTCCACCCACAGAAATTGACAGTAGAATGCAGGATTTTCAGACAGTGCTCATCGACCAACTCGAAGCATCTTTTACGTCTTCACATTCTAATGTCTCGGTGGAACAACATCAGCAACGCGGCAGCACTAGAATGACAAAAAGCTGGAGCAGACAGTGTGGCAGAACCCACATGGGTGACTTTTGCACTCGACGTTTACCACCACACCAACTCCTGCAAGGCAGGGAAGCATTCAGACACACAGAGACCGCCTTCAGAGCATGGTCCATGACTACCTACAGCTCAACACGGATGATTTTGGACTTGATCTGGACCCATTCAACTTCTGGGTGTCCAAACTGGATAAATGAGCTGAGCTTGCTCGACATGCCATAGAAGTTTTATCCTGCCCAGCAGCCAGCATTATCTCGGAAGACACATTCAGCACAGCTGGTGGGGTGATAACTGACAAACTTATTCGTTTTTCCACTGACAATGTTTGACATTTATCAAAATGAATCAAGTGTGGAGCTCTGATGATTTTGTTGTCCCGGTTGCCGATGTCACTGACTAGTAAACTGTAGCACTTCTTCAGTGAAATACACATTAAAACGACACTACATTTCACTGTAGGACTGTTGGATTATTGTTAAATATATGCACTTTTCACTTTTCTGGCTTTATTCTATGCTTGTGTATATAGATGTATTTTTTTCTAAATCAGGTCATTTATTAGTAATATGTTTTCATTTTATGATTTTATGTGTATGATTTTAATATTTGTTAATAAACTTATAAATTATTAATTGTTAATTATTAATTAATTGTTATAATTTTTGGGACCATATTCTTTGTGGTTTTACATCTCATGGCTGTAGTTCCTGTGCCTGCTGCTTCCACAAATTGTATTCTACTGCTGCCAACATCTTGATGTACAAGTCTTAAATCTGAATGTCATTTTGAAACATACACCTGTAGGACCTTGATGTGCCCTGCATATACCTCTTGCTCCTCCTCATTGTAGCCCTCCAAATTTTTATTTTTTAATGCCTCCACCTGTACTACCACCAAATGTACTAAGTCTTGTTATCCTGAACCTCGATGTTTCCCATTGGCATGTTCTCGCTGCCTCCATTGGTACTGCCGTCTATTTTAATCCAGCCTGCAGAGTTGTAAGTTCAAGTTTTTGGGCCCTAGTGCAAAAAGTTAAATGGGCTCCCCCTTTACAAGGTCTGCCATCAGTCATCTATTAACCATTTCATGGCCCCATACAGCCAAATCAATGGGGCAACCCACCCATTAATAGTTCCTAGTTTTTAACTTATCTTTGGGACCCTTTTTGATTAGGGCCACTGGCGTTAGTACTGCTCATACTGCCCTATTGGCACCCCTGTATGTGGTGGCAGCAAGAACATCCCAATGGGGAACATGGAGGTTCAGCTGGCAGAGGCGTAGCTCTAGGGGGTGCATCGGTAGCAGAGGCTAACGGACCCTGCATCCTAAGGGGGCCCATAAGCCAATTTGGCACATAAGACGACACTTGTATTGGAAATGGCACATGGTAACTGGCAGGGGTGCCAATAGGGCAGTATGGGCACTTTTTCTGTCAGGGGCCTTAATCAAAAAGTGACCCACTGATATGTTAAAAAATAGGAACTAGTAATGGGTTGGGCCTCATTTGATTTGGCTGTATGGGACCCTGAAACGGTTATTAGATGACTGATGACAGCTCTGCCTACTGCTGCACCCCCAATAGCTACTCCCCTGCTAGCTGAACTTCCATGTTTCCCGTTGGGATGTTCTTGCTGCCACCACATATATCACATGTTCTTGGTCCCTCATGCAAAAAATGATAGGGGGCTCCTGCCAGTTACCATATGCCATTTCCATTATTGGTGTCTTCTTATGTATCAAATGGGATTTTGGGCCCCCTTAGGGTGCTGGGCCCCAAAGCAACTGCTACCGCTGTACCTCCTATAGCTATGCCCCTGCTTGCAAGCTGTCCTCATCTGTTCAGTTAGCCATTGAAAGGAATGAAGTATTTTAGCTTCTCAATTTTTTTCTGTCGCTCTTAGAGCAAAATTTTCTTCACTAATGTGTTCCACGTATCCAGTATACTCCTCTGAATGGTAATTACAGCTTATCCTCAAATGTATAGGTTCCCCATTGGCATGTTATCACTGATACCAATGGTACTGATGCCTAATCTTGTTGAACCAGAATCTCGCTGTTCCCCATTGCAATAATCTTGCTTAACTGAACCTCGCTGATCTCCATTGCCATTTTCTCGTTGCCACCAATGGTACTGCCGCCTAATCTAGTTGAACTGGAATCTCAATGTCTCTCATCGACATGTTCTCACTGCCACCAATGTCACTGCCACCTAATCTTGTCGAACCGGAACCTTGCTGGCGACTATGGTACTGCTGTCTAATCTAGTTGAACCGGAACCTCACTATTCTTCATTTGCCATTTTCTCACTTACACCAATAGTACTTCCGTACCTGTGCAGATATAGGGTGAAAGCTCCGTGCTATTTGAGGAGATCAGATTACTGTGCTGCGTCCTAGTGTCCTGTGCTGTGATCTAGGCTGTCACAGCCTGAAATACTTTATTAACCCCTCCACTGCTTAATCACTTCACTGACCCTGTGATCTATTTGTGTCAGCTGCCTGATCAGACAGTTTGCCACTTTCAAGTTCCAGCTTTCTGCCAGTGATCGTCACTGGCTTATACAGTGAAAAACACACCAAAAAATAAATTAACCCTTTCATTGTCAAGTCCCTGTTCCCCTCAATCATATTGTAATAGCTGTCTTATCAGATAAAAAGACAGTTTGTAACTTCTGTTCCCACATCTTTCACTGCCCATTACTACCCCAATAAAGTGTTAACCCCTTCTCCTCTGTCTTAAGTTACCCTTTTTTTTCTTTTATATATACCAAGGGACAAACAAAAAATCAACTTACATTATATGTTGAAGGAACAATAGCTTACAATTAAAAATTTGTTGGTGATGTTTCATAAAATATAAAAAGAATTTAAAAAAATATTTTTTTTTATAAAAATACTAAAATAAATAGTTTAGTTATTTAGCATGTTGGTTAAGTGACTGTAGCATATAAATCATTTGGAGTGAGAGGGTTTTTATAAAAAATAAAAAAGAATAATAAAAAAATACAAAAAACTTTTTCATGGCCCAATGCTAAAAACATCTGTGAAACACTTGTTGGGCTAGTATACTCACTACACCACTAGATGTATTCCATGAGGAGTTTAGTTTTCAAAATTAGGTCTCTTTAGAGGACTTTATTAAGTTGTAGTAAGAAATTGTGTTTGAAAACCTGAAATGGTGTCTGAAAAATATTCTAAAACAAATGATGCCCTAGAAAAAAAGAAGGTGCTCCTTCAATTCTGAGGCCTGTGGAAGAGTCAAAAAGCACATATGGGCCAAAGTGGGATATTTCTAAAAATGGCATAATAAGGAGAAACATTATTGAGTTGCATTTTCTTGGTAAAAAACTACCCGCGTTCCATGAATTAATGACAAAAATTAAAAATGTACAAAAAAAATTTAATTTTGAAATTCCACCTTCACTTTTCATTAATTTCTGCAAAATACCTAGAGGGTTAATAGACTTCTTATATGCTGTTTTGACTACCTTAAGGGGTTTAGTTTCTGAAATGGAGTCATTTATGGAGGTTTCTAACATACAAGCCTCTCAAAACCACCAGTGGCCTGGTTCCCAAAAAAATCTGTTCTGCAAATTTTCTTGAAAATATTAAAATTTGCTACTAAATTTCAATGCCCCCAAATGTCTTAAAAAATAAAAGGGTGTTTTAAAAAAATCATGGCAAAACAAATAACATATGGTAATGTTCATTATTTTAAATACTTTGTTTTGGGTACTATGTGATTGCACACAGAAATTTTTAAATTTGAAACGGCAAATTTTTCCCAAAATTTTCAGAACATTTTGATATTTTACACACATAAACAAGGATTTTATCGACCAAATTTAATTTCTAACTTAAAGCACAATGTATCACGCGAAAACATTCTCTGAATCACATGGAGAGGTAAAAGTATTGAAAAGTTATTTATACAGATAAAGTGGCACATGTCAGATTTGAAAAAAAGGGCTTGGTCCTTAAGTCCAAAACAGGTTTAGACCTTAGCCCCTTACCGACGTTTGACGTATGAGTACGTCAAAACGCTGTTAAGCGGCTTTGAAACGGGATCGCGGTGCGATCCCGCTTCACAGCCGCCGGGTGTTAGCGGCTAATTGCAGCTAACACCTGGCGGTTTAACCCATCAGGCGCCGCGGCAAAGATGGCCACGCCGTCTGAATGACCGAAAGCGGTGCCACGCACCGTTTTTCAGCCCGATCGGGACATCAGCGGTGAGATCGCTGAGTCCCGACGGGCTAACATGGCAGCGCAGAGCCCTGTGAAGGCTCTGATTCCTGCCATGTCCCGGTTTGGCCCACTTCCGTCGCACACAGGAAGTGGGGAAACCGCCATCTTTGTACACCCTAATGCATTGCCTATGCAATGCATTAGGCTGTATTAACGATCGCGCCCCCTAGTGGTCAAGCACCATAGGGGGACTAAATGTTAAAGTAAAAAAAATAAATAAAGTTTTTAAGGTACAAAAAAAAAAGTATTAAAAGTTCAAATCACCTCCCTTTCCTCATTTTACAAATAAAAACAATAAAATAAATAAAAAGTTACACATATTTGGTATTGCCGCGTCCGAAAAAGTCCGATCTATAAAAATATAATATAAGTTATCCCGTACGCTGAACACCGTAGAAGAAAAAAAATTCCAAGCGCCAAAATTTCATTTTTTTGGTCATTTCATTCCAAAAATTGGAATAAAAGTAATCAAAAAAGTCGCATCCATTTCAATGTGCTGGCATTAAAAAGTACACATCCGCCCGCAAAAAATGCCACCTCACTGACGTCCATAGGTGTTAGTACAAAAAAGTTATTGGTTGCTCAAAATGGCGCCGCAGCGCAAATTTCAAGAATAGAAAATGTTTGGAATTTTTTTACGGTACCAAAACATAACGGAAACCTTACATGTTTGGTATTGCCGGATGCGTATCAGCCTGTAGAATACAGATAACACCTCATTTTTACGAAAAATAAACTCCGTAAAAACAAACCTCCCGCAAACATGGCGCAAGTACATTTTTTTTCACATTTTGCCCCACTTTTTTTGCCGTTCCCAAGTATTCTCTATAGTAATATGAATAACACCACTAGAAAGTACAAATTGTCCTGCAAAATAAAAGGCCTCATATGTCTATGTACGTGGAAAAATAAAAAAGTTATGGCTTTCAGAATGCAAAGAGCAAAAAAACTTAGAGCCATATTATTATGACCGTCCGTCAGGAAGGGGTTAAAGGATAGTTGTGCCATACAGTAGATCTGACCCAAATATACAATGACTTCTATCTGTCGTCTTCACTACTGTCTTAATCTATGTCCAGAAAATAGACACAAATGATAAACAAAGTACTTACATGTCACAAAAAGTTAAACTCCTTTTACTGTTTACAGCATGTGTATAAGAATAACAGCTGACAGTAAATATCCCCCCGATGATGAAGTCTCCGTCCTGCACATATATTGTATCGAATACAGTCCGTCTTTTCTTGATAGAACATTGTGGACTGGAGCCTAATTTTTGGCAGTGAGAGGATGAAATGACGCTGAGAAATAATATTGTTATCCAGAAATATTTCCAAGTCATTATTGAATTATCAAGTATTGGATCCAATTATGTGTGAATAATAGCTGCAGCACAGATCACAGCACATTCTCAGTGCAGCCGACCTTATGTGGAGTGTGCAGTCTGACACAGGCTTATATAGGCCTGGCAATGCTACAGAGACTGACAGATTCAGATTCCCTTGTTAAGTTGCTATAATTTTGGTATTTCCCAATTTATAAAATAAAACAAGATATATTCTTGTTGCTTCTTTTACCTTATCCATCATGTCAGTCCAAATTTATGTTACTATAGATTTAGTTACATATTCTATTAACTTTTTAACATTTTCGCACCTTAAAGATGGCGAGTACAGCGGAAAGAGAGGAACCAGCTTCCTTCTCCTCCTCTGAGTGCATCAGTGATTGGGCGTCAGAGCAGACAAAATCATCCTCTTGGACCTTTTGATCTTTTGAAATGCCTTCTGACCCCAACCGTAGTGGTATCTGTTTATTGGGTGACATCTGGCCGTCTTTGCTTCAGTTTGGACTGATGATGATGATGACGATATTTGTGGCCGTGACTGAGAGTAAGAGGAGTTAAAAAACCTCTGGATACAGGTGCTTAACAAAGAGTGTGTCTGTGTTCAACCCTTGAAACGTCGCGAATGGACGCAGTGGGGTTTCTGAGAAATGTGGAGTTGAAGACTGCCCGATGGACTTGTAAGGACTTTAAGTTTCATATGAGAAAGATTTGGGAGACTCAGTCGGGATCCTCAGGTGAAAATTTCCTCAACTTTGACTGTATTATGTTTGAAGTTATGACCACATTTGGTTTTATATTTGAAGTATAATAAAAAGATTTTAGGAGAATTCTGAGCCCTATGGAATGGTGGATTAAATGCCGTTAGCACGTTCATTACTGCATAGTTAAACACCTTTTACAGCAGCATGACCCCAAAACCAGCAAAAATGAACTTTCAGACACTATAAAATTAGCAAGAAGAAAAGATTTTTTTTTGAATAGGAACTTGACTATCGCTGTCTTTTACATGAGCATTACCCCAAAACCACCAAAAATGACCCTTTGGACACAGATGAAAATTTTCAGGAAGAAATAAGTATTTGGAATAAGATTTTTTTCAATACGACCTTTACTATTGGTGTCTTTTACAGTGGTCTGACCTCAAAACCACCAAAAATGCCCTTATGGACACTCAGAATATAATTCGCAAGAAGAAATGAGCATTTGAAATAAGGTTTTTTTCAATACGACCTTTACTATTGGTGTCTTTTACAGTAACCTGACCCTAAAAGAAGCAAAAATGACCTTTTTGATACTCAGAATAAAATTATCAAGAAGAAAAGAGTTTTTGAAACAAATTTTTTTGGAATAGGACCTTGACTATTGCTGTCTCTTACAGCAGCATAACCACAAAACCATTGAAGAAATGAGTATTTGGAATAAGGTTTTTCTTCAATAAGACCTTTACTATTGGTGTCTTTTACAGTGGCCTGACCTCAAAACCAGCAAAATGACATTTTGGACACTTTGAATACAATTAGCAAAAATAAATTAGTATTTTGAATAAAGTTTTTTCAATAGGACCATTTTTTTTTTCAATGTGGAATGTGTATTTCACATTGTGAAGTAGACATGCTACAGATTACTAATCGGTTGCCTCGGCAAGCAGGGCAACAAAATCATCAGAGTCAAACGATTCACATTCTCAGGGGAATAAAACTTCAGCAAGGACATTGTGGGCACAGAATAAAATTTTGTGTAAGATACCAGTATATCACAGTGTTTTCTTTTGAGAGATTTCAATAACAGTGTCTTGTGTGGAGCTGCCTCCCCAAAAAAAACTGCAGTAAGGAATTTTTTAGCAATGCAAAGATACAGTATGTAGCTATATCTAAATCTCTGACTAATACTATCTGGGATTCCCTAATCTTGCTGTACCCCAACCCTAACTAATCTATCTAGCAGATTTCCCCATTCTAAAATCGCTGAAAAATGGTGTCTCTGCCGGCTTTGAAAAAAAGCAGTGCAGAGAGAGCAATCTGTTCAGTTCACAGGCTGTAATCCTAATGGAGTTCAGCAAGAAGTACAGTGACAGATAAAACAGGGTCATTCGATTGTAGCAGCCAACGAGATCCCTGCACCCCCCAATGGTGACGTTCTTGTCCCCCCTCTATGCTCTGCGCTGATTGGCTGGCCGCCCAAAGTACAGGAAGCAGCAAAAATGGCACGATTTGAATCCGCGATCACATTTTTTGATCCAATTTTAAGGAAAAAAATCAGATCAAATCGAGATTGCGGAATACGTAGTAATAGACTTGATTTCATCTTTTCTTGATTAAATCGCTCATCTATAGTAAATGAATTGTGCATGTGATGGAAATTATTGCTGAAAATGCATGTGAATAATTTACATCATAATGTATACATATAGAATATATATCAGTGTTGACACAAAATTGTTTTCAGTAAGTCACATTCCGCAAGGAAAACAAAACTTTCCTTTGCAAGATACTTTTTGGGCAAGTTACCGGAGTAGGATTTTACTTTCCTCAGGTTATGCAAATGCAGCATGACAGTATGACTACTTATGTACAGGCCCATCAAAATTGGCTTGACCAAGTACATAAACATGTTCATACTTTGATTCCAGATCCCATTATTACAAATTGTTCTGAAATACCATATCTGGAAAAGTCTTGATCCCCAGTTTGATGGAGTCTATCGAGTCTCTCAACCCCCCTTCTGTTATGTTGGAAGAGAAACCAATTTGGGTCCATGGAAGCTATTGCAATAAGGCTTGGACTTCAAAAGTGCAACAAAGGCCATACTTACAGCTCAATGGCTGGACTAGAGACTGAACCAAGTAGGAGGCAACACAAGCCCCTGTGCTGAAAGATAAACAGGTGCAGGTAATTGCTGAGCAGTAGCTCACACATCCCTCTACTAGGGGGACGATGAAATGATACAAAATTGCACATTGAATTGATACCTGTTCACACCAATATGCAGAAAAGCCACAGTATAACACATGGGGAGATTGCACAAATGCAAAAATACCGATAAGACAACCACTCACACACCTTCTGAGTATGAGGGGGGGTGGTTGCTGCTATTATAATTGTATATAGAAAAGGCAATACAAAAAAGTGCCATTTATACAGATATGTGTGGTGCACCATGCTGGCTTACAGCTTATTACGCCACTACTATTTGATTGGACGGACTGCCCTGCACATATTAGGTGTCCAACACAAAATACAGACACCCTCTGCTCCCCAGCACTTTTGGGGAAAAAATGACATACTGGAAAAAATATCAAATATGAGGTATTAGTTGATAGTGGCCACTACTTGCAAACTCACACACCCCTCCACTAGGGGGGGCAATTAAAAACATCACATTGAATTGTTAGGGGTGTGTGAGCTACTGCTCAGCATTTACCTGCACCTGTTTATCTTTCCCAAGTAGCACAAGGGCCTTTGTTGCCTCCTACTGGGTTCGGTCTTTAGTCCAGCCATTGAGCTGTAAGTATGGCCTTCTTGTGTTTTTGAGTAAATAATGCCCCATTTTCTGTGATTTTTTGGACTTCTAAAGTCCCCAACTGTGATGATAGTGGCCCTCCTACTGATCCTTAGTGGGATTAATGTGTTAAAAGATTAGTATAATTAGCTAATAAAACACCATCAGGTTCTACTAAAGGGCATGAAACACAATAAGGAAATGCTGTTGCTGTTGGATATATACCCTACTACCAAGACCTATTTGGCTCTTCCCCTTTAGCCAGTAGAAATATTTAATGAATCCTGTGTTGCATATAAAGGGAACAATCTGACGATGGATTATGCAGTACCAATTCCATAAAATGGGTGGTAAACTTCCCCCCGGGGCTACGTTGAAATTTAAAAAGGGGAAAGTTAGAAAGTGGTTTAAATTGGGATCCCCCCACAGAAAAAATTTAAAAATTCAATTTCTTGTAGACACTACTTCCCCAATTTAAAGGTTTTAAAATTAGATTGTGTTTGCCTTATATGGTCAGAAAGGACATTCAGTTTGTATGTGGTAAAATATGACCAACCTTTTTGCCAAAATTATGAAAAATTGGTTGGGGAAGGTATCCTAAAAATGTCCGGGCCCAAAAACCCTCCTCTGCCTCCAGAGGGGTAATGAAAGACAGCCAGGGGTGTCCAATCTTACTGGACTCAAAAGGGAGAAAAAGATAGGTAATAAGTGGTTTTTAAAAAACCCAATCTTAAAAAAATTTTTTGTTTCCCCCAAATTTTTTGTGAAAGCAAAAAAGCCCTTATATATTACCAAAAGAAAATGATTTGGGAAATTTGGGCTTGTTATGCCTCAGCAGTATCTTTGGGAAATATTTCTTATGTATTTTTGTCTATTTTACAACGCTCCTTTTTAGTTTCCATTTTTTGTTTATTGCTATTTAAAAATTTAATGCTTGCCCCATGAGGGTTCCCATACTTTTTACATGGCCGCATGGACCCCATAGTTTTCTTCATCAGCAACCAGGGTTCTCCGGGACAATGTAAGGAAGACGGGTAAACCATTTTCCCCAAACCCCTATACCAAACGGGAGAACCCGGGGCCCAAATCTGCCATTCAGGGTTTAACATTGTTATGTTTTTTGAAATTCTTTTGGTCAATACGGGGTTGTTTATATTTGTAGTTAGACAGGATAGAAATTGTACCCCCCAAATGTATTTTGTGTGCACTCTTTTCACCTGCATTGAAATTTTTGCAATGTAAATATGCCCCACATTGTCTTTGAAAATTTTCCCAAGGTTTGGAAATGCTGTTTTATTTAAATATTTTGTATGTTTTTTTTTTTTCCCCCAGTGTTAAATTTAAATCCTAGGGAAATTTAAAGTGGAAATATGGACATCGCTCCTTGTCAATTTCTTGTGGCAAGAGTTTAGCTGCCGTCAAACCCTTTACCGCACACATAGGACAGAAAAAATTTCCTACAAATTGGGTTGGGTGAACTTTGGGACAGGGGACTTTCTCCCCTAGCAAACTAATCCTAAAAATTTGTTTCCCCCTTTTGGGGGTTTCCAAAATAACCCGTATACCAAAAGGAAACCCTTTTTTTTAACTACGGGGTAGCCATCCAAGGCCCAATGAGAAGCCCTTGTGGTGCCATATTTTCATATTCCAATATAATGTTAACCTGGGATAAACTAGTAAAAAGCCCTTAGATTTCCCGATTATCAATCTGGGTGCTATTAAGGGGAATTATGTCGAAAAACCAAAACATGTTTTAGGCAAAATTTTCTTTTTATTTTAAACCCAAACAAAACCCCACCATGTTCTAGAAAAACCTTTCAGTAAGGAAAAAGGGGGCTTTTCCCAATAATTAGAAAACCCCTAAAGCTGTCCCCAATTTTTAAAAACAAGGTTAAAAAAGGTTAGACAGGGATCAATTTTTTTTTAAGCAATAGAGAAAAATATCTCTCAGAAAAATGCCATTTAAAAATTTTTTAGTGGGGAAACCCGCAGCTGGTTTTTTAAGGTCCCCACCCCAACCCCGAACAGATTTACATCCCCCGGATCCAAAGGAGGGGGCCTGAAATTAGGTAACATTTTCTTGCATAGAAATAAATAAACAAACAAAATGCAAACAGTCCAGAAAGAAAATGTAAAAATAATGGGGAACCCAAGGGGATGTGATGGAAAAAATGAAAACAAATAAAGAGGACCCGGGAAAAAGTGACTTGAGGGAAAAGGGGGCCAAAACAAATTTAACCAGGGAGGCACGATATTGAAGTCTAATGGTAGGGAAAAACAACCCCGGAACCCGAAGGACAGGAACTTTGCCGGAACAAAACCCTGCACAACAAATTTAAGGCATTGAGGAAAAAAAAAAAGCCTGGGGCTAAATGAATCCCGTCAAGTTTAAACAGAGCGGGGTGTGCTATTTTAGGCCAAACCCCTTAAAAGTTTTTCCTTGCCCGAAGGCAAAAGAAAGCATTGACTATCAACCCGTAAAACTTCTTTCCAGGGTTTAAAATTTTGGGAAGTTTAGGATTGAGACATTCCATTATTTTTTTTACTTTATGGGGGGACATGTCGGAAAAAAAGGCGCCTTTCCCCACCAGGCGCAAAAAAATGATTTTAAAAAGTGTGAATGAGGGAACCTTTTTAAAAATTTTGGGTGTCTTGGGAAACCTTCATTTGTATAATTTTATTTTACCCGTCTTGGCCATAGCATAATTTTTTTCATAAATTTTTGCTTGAAAAGTGATGTGCCTATCTAGGCGCTTCAAATGTGTCCCCTGCTGGCATATAATGCCCCCTAGTTTTTTGGGGTTTTCCCTTTTAAAAAAGTTCATTTAAAAAAAGAATAGAGCATCAAAAGTTTTTTGGTTCAAAATTTCACCCAAAAAAAAGGCGCGTCCTTAAAAAGGGCAAAGTCATCTATATATTTTGATTTTTCTAATTTTCAGGTGAATTGCTAATGTTCTTTTGATAGGGTTTTGTTTTGCAGATAAATTCACTTTTGCCAAATTTCTTTTTATAAGGAAGGCATCATATATGCTTTTAAAGCAATTTAAATTTTTTTTTCTCTTGGATGGCCCCCGTTTTAATTTAAAGGGAAAACACGGTTTTTTTTCAAAAACCCCGGGGGAAAAGCACACATTTTAATAATATTATATTATGAGATGATCAAGTCATAATGCAGGTAAGGTTATGGAGCAGGCTTAGTCGCTAAGCTTGTCCCTGTGCCCCCCAGGTGCCAACGGGTTTTTTCAGGTAAAACCTCAGATAACCTTTTAGCAATTTTTGATTTTTATGGGGATCATGAGGGGCGCCTCCCTGCCGCCGGGATGGTCCCAAAAGGGTTCCCCCAAACTTTTGCTGGCCCCTTCTTAAAAGCTTTTGTTTTTGGATAGATGAAGTGTCATTCCTGGGGGAAAACTTCGGCCTGTGCAAGGAGGCAACCCCTTTTTTGGTGTTGATTAAAGGGTGTTTAAAAATCGATTCCCGGTGGGAAACTTTGGGCCCTTTGCAAGGAGGAACCCCCAAATGGTGTTGATCTCAGGATGGGGGATATGATTCCTGAAAGAAAAATTTTACCCATTTATTCGGTCATTTTAAGTTTTTTTAATTTAATTTTTAATGGTTTTTTTGCCTTTGTAATCAATATTTGTGCGTGCTTTTGGGCCCTTTTTAAATTTTATATTATGCAAAAATATAACAATAAAACCCCCCTATCTTTTTTTGTCTTTTTGTTAAATTTTGAATTCTCCATATAATTTTAAAATTAATAAAGCATTTGAATTTTTGCCTTCTTTAAACCTTATTCCCAACCCCCCTTTTTTTTGTTGGCCCAAAAACCCCTTTTTGAAAGTCACGGGGGAACAACATCAAAAAACCGGGGAGCCCCTAGAATTTGGGAAGGAAGCCCCAGCAGGCACCAGGCCTTTTTGGCAGAAAAAAACTGGGGGGATAATTTGCAATTTAAAGTTTAAACCCCCTCCCCAACGCCTGCAAGGGTTTGGCAACATACAGAAACACGAACGCCTTTAAAACCGGGGCCATGCCCAGGGTGAGCGAATTTCATCGGGCAAATTGAAATCGGCACGGGTTTTTTTTTTGGGGTTTAGGGGGAAAATTTTCCCCATCACCCCATAATAAGGTTTAAACTGGCATTAAACCCTTTTTTATTGCCCATTTTTGGCTCTTCCTGTCATTTTGGGGGCCACAAATCAGCTTAGAGATGAGAGGGAGCTGGGTATGAAAAGTATGACTGTGATTGTAGGGTTTTATTGGCTGAAAAAAACACTTTACCACTTTTTTATAGAAAACCCCCTTCCCTGTTCGCTCATGTGTTTTTTCCAAAGGAAGGAGTGTTAGCTCTCCCTCAATACAGCTCAGCTCAGAGACACAGTTTCTTTGTTCACCAGAAACTAGCTTTTAGCTGTAAACTTTAAAACATGGGTAGATTTAAGAATTTCTTTTCTTTTTTTGTTAGGTGAGACTTTTAAAAAAAGTCTAGCGTGTACAGCCACGGGGAAAGGGCGGGGGTACGGGCGAACACAGACAGACAGGCAGGCTTTTGAAAGGAGAGTGTTTATTGTGCACCCCACCCCCCTTTTTTGAACCTAATGAAATGGTTTTTTTTTTTTACCAGTTTTTGGGCCCCAAACACCTCGCACCTGAGGTGAAATAGTTTTTTTTATTTTGTGCACCCCGGTTTTGTTAAAAGGGGACCCCCCCTTGTCTTACATTAGGAACAGAAATTATCTAGTAACGCTGTTTTATTTCTGGGAAAAAACCCAAAACTTTTATTTCCGACACAATTTAATTAGCTTTTTTTCCCTTTTGGCGCAGCACAGTTTTGTTCAAAGACCCACCTTGACTTTACCATTTAGGTTTTCAGAAATTTTTTCAAAAAGAAACTGCTGTTGTATTTTTCAAAAGGTGCAAAAAAAACCCTTTTATTATCCGTACACAATTTAATTAGGTGTTTTTCACTTTGGCGCAGCCATTTTTTTCAAAGACCCACTTTGTACTTACAAGGATACAGTTTTTTTTTAGTAAGCTGTTGTATTTCATTGGTGCAAAAACCAATTTTTTATCCAACACAATTTAAGTAGGGTTTTTCATTTTGGCCGGGGCCCCTTTTTTTGTTAAAAGCCCCCCACCTTGTACTTAATTAGGTAAGAAATGTTTCTAACCCCGTTGTATTTTTGGGGTGAAAAACCCCCCTTTTTAAATATCCGACCAAATTTAATTACGGTTTTTCATTTTTGGCGCAGGCCATTTTGTTAAAAGCCCTCTTGTCTTTATTAGATAAAAAATTTATGAAATTTTGCTGTTGTTTTTCATAGATGCAAAAACCACCTTTTTTACCGTACACAATTTTAATTGGTGTTTTCCTTTGGGCTCACCCATTTTTGTTCAAAGACCCACCTTGTTTTACATTGGGATAAGACTTTTTTTAGAAAATGCTGTTGTATTTCATTGGTGCAAAACCCACCTTTTATTACCCGTACAAATTTAATTAAAATTTTTCCTATGGGCGGCCATTACTTTCAGCCCCCACCTTGTATTTAATAAGGATAAGAAATTTTTTAGTAAACTGCTGTTGTTTTTTCATTGGTAAAAAACCCCACCTTTTATTATCCTTAACAATTTTTATTACGTGTTTTCCACTTTGGTGGCCCATTTTTTTCAAAGACCCATCTTGTACTTAAATTAGATACAGAAATTTGCCGCAATTCTGGGGTATTTCATTGGTAAAAAACCCCCCTTTTATTTTTGTAAAATTAAATATGTTTTGCACTTTGGTTCCCCCCAGTTTTTTTTAAAATAGCCACCTTCATTAAAATTTGGGATACAGAAATTTTTTTGTTACTGTTGTGTTTTCATTGGTGCAAAAAACCCCGTTGTTATCCGATAATTTTTAAAATACTGTTTTCCTGTGCGGCCCATTTTTTTTCAAATGCCAAGTTTTACGAAAATTTTTGATAGAAAAATTTTTTAGAAACTTTTTCTCGTTTGCCATTGCTGCAAAAAAGAAATTTCTCATGTTAATTTGAATATTTTTTATTGCGCTTGTTGAAATCTTTTTGGCGCGATAGTGCATTTTTATGATATTTTGTTGAAAACAATCAATTCCTACCCTACTGGGCATTGTAAACCCCTGGGACTAAAGGAAGAACAGTTGTTTTTGTCTTACGGTTTTTTCCACCAATGCATTTCACAGGTATTTGCTAAAAAATTCAGTTTCTAATCCTAGTTGGTGTAGGAAATTAGAGGGATTTAAAAAATAGCTGTGTTTTGCGCTTTCAAAAAGGGACGTCAAAAATTTTCATCCCTTTTTAAAAATTTTAAATCTTTTGAAATGGCAAAATGCAGGGGGTAACAAAAAAAAAGAGGGGTGTGGAATGGAGATAGAGGTACGAAGAAGGTCCCCTTTCCCAGTTGGCGACAACACGAAGCACGGATCCGTCGGTTCAGGACCATCGGGTTTTCATTGTGGGGCGGTGCTCTGTGAATCCAGTAACAAAACAGTCGCCAAACTGTTCTGCAGTTTAATGCAACCCGATCAGCAGTCTTTCCCCTCTCTCCCCCCATTTACGGCACAAATGCCCTCATCAATTTCCCCGCACCTCCAACATGAAAGGGCCAAATGTCACTGTGTACCCCCCACTGGGATAATCCATTTCGAAACCTCTTTATGAAAAAATGGGTTTTGGGGCAGAAAACATTTCCAAAAACAAAAGGGCCAAAAAAGGATAATTTTGTCCTCTGACGCCCCAAACGTTGAAGCAACAAGGAGGAAAGGGAAACCGTCAAACGCAAAAAACCCCGGGCAGTCGCAACGCCTTCAGTGCCCCTTGCTTGAGCCCCAGTCCTGTGAGAATGTCAGGACGATGAAGTCACCTTGTTTGTGATATGATTAAAGACATTGCATCCAAGGGCCTTTTTACAGAATTTGCTTGCGACGTTCATCAGGACGGGGGAAAACGATGGGGTTGTCGTTGGCTCCGCCTCAAAAAGGGAAGGGTGGTCGCAGAGTCTGTGAATATTCCGCCACCCGATCGGGGCCCGGGCCTCAAGCCGGGCTTTTTTCAGCAAACCCTGATTACCAGCATGTCATAGCCGCCTTTGCCCTAAACCCCTCAGGAGGCAAAATTTAGGTTTTAACCCCACCCCCAGTCTATACATGCAACGAAGATGAGTTGAAATGGAGGGAACACTTGGCCAAAAAGGCCCCAAACCCATGGGGCTTCCAAACTGTCACCCCTTGTCTCCGCTTTTCCTCCTCCCCACCACCAAGGTTCCAGTGCCAGAGTTTTTCCTTCGTGTCTGATCAGGGAAAAAAACCTGCGCTTTTAGCCCCCACAGTTGCCCGAATCCACCAGACCACCAAACCCCACCCACCCTTCTCCTTCCCCAGTTTGCGACCTCACACCCTACACGGGCCCTCTAGCACCAGCTTCTGTCACCGGTTTGGGGTCAAAATACACTTTTAATCCAAAACCCTCCCCAAACAAAAGCCCGAAAAAAAGTCGGCATTACCGGCTTTTGGCTTGGAAATGTGCCTTTTCCCTCTGGTGGAACAATGGGGTTTACCCCTCTGGAACTTGCCTGCCCCAATACCAATGCGAGCAGGCATTCTTTGCCCGAAAAGCCGTCCCCGCCTGGCCACCCGTTTTCATCTAAAAATTTTAAGCGCTTTTTTTCATCTGTGTCCGGCAAAGCCATCTGACCACCGACACATGGCGTAAACGGCCCAAAGGCCCTATATTCTGTGACAGCTACTGGGTGAGCTCGGGTGGATGTGTTGGTGGGAAAGGGCTCTCAGGGCTCGCGCACGCTTTCAAAAGCAGGGGTGGTGCAGGGTTTTTTCCCCCAAGGGCCTCTGGTGGCATCACTTCCCAAAAACCAGCCGGTTTTAAATTAATCTGTCTTGGAAAACCGCAACACACAGTTTAGGAGCTGTGGAGGCTCCCCGCAAACGAGGGCCGAGCTCTGGGTGGGGGACAAAATCTTGAGCAAGGGGTGTGCAAAAAGGTCAAATCTCTGCCACCCCTTAAGAACGGTAGGTGGAGAATCCCTTGCCTGGACACGTCATGAAACTTTTCGTCCAAAAATTTTTTAAACGCTACCCCCGGGTCTGACGCCCTGGGAAGGGTCAAGGTCTGAGCCGCACTTTCCCCCTTTTTCACCCTGCTTCCCCCCGCTGGGGGCCTTTTAGCTGGCCTCCTTGTCACCGCTCATTTTGACGGGCAACTGCGTAATTCCCCCTCCAAAATGCCCCCGATTGGTTTAAGCGGGAATTCCATTTTCCAGTACAAATGACACATGGGCCCGAAGCAGCGGGGCGGGACCATGGGGTGTTAACCAACGAGAGTGGAGAGGGGAAAGGCCTGCACCATCCGCCAGTTTTTTAAGAAACCCCAAAAAGGCAGTGCGGGACAAAACCCCCGCAGCATGGATTTAGGTGATTTTAGTTTTGGAAAGATCGTTGGACCCTGAAAACACGTCCACCCGCGCGGAGGAGGGGACGGACAAGATGCGGAACAGGCCCCTTTTCTCCGTCGAATCCAGAAGCCCCACTTTCAAATTTTATCGGCTTATTTGGCATGTTCAGGGGCCCGGGCTATGCAAGGGGCCCCGCTTCAGGTGTATCATCTGAGGCAAATCAGGGGTGTGGAAGCGTCCGAGAAGGGGGAGGAGGAGGATGAGATTTCCTGGGCACCGGGTTAAAGAGTCCCTGCCTTGGAAAAAGTTTGGGCAAATTTGAGGGGGAGGGGGAAGGAGAAGATCAGTTTTAGTGCCTTTTGACCCCGAGGGTTGGGAAAACAAGGCTCCCCTCTTACTGAGTGTTGGGTGCCCCTTTCCCCCAACATATCCTCGATTTAACCCTCAAACTGAAAACAGTTATGGGGGGCCACCTCTGGGCCCGGTACAAAACAAAAACTCAGCACTTTCTTCCCCCCACCCCCAAAAAGAGAGTAAAAAGCAGGGAAAAGGAACCCTTTCTGTTGATTACGGTGACATCTGTTTCGTTGCTTCAGCCCCCCAAATGAGATGGAACAAAGTAGCAAAGTACAGCATAGAGTGCCAAGTACCCCAGCGGGAGCAGGGATCAAGCATTGTGGCGGGCTTAAAGGGGGACCCCTTGCAAATCTTTATTTACCAACCCCACCAACTCATGTAATGCAGGGCAACATACAACCACAAGACCGCTTAAGATCAGGGTTAGAGATGGGGAATTGATTCTAAAAAGGGGAAATATGTTTGAATTTCAGGAAAAAATTTGTTTGGGAAAGGGGGTACTTCGGTGAAAGAAGTGTGATTTTGATTATAAAATGGCTCGGCACATGGCGTTCATGGGGCAAAAAACGGGGAAAAAAAGAAGGGCAACCCTACATGACAGTGTAGATAAAGGGCCAATCAGAGACCGGCGGGATTCTGGAGTCACCCACAAATATTCCCCGGGCGCGCGTGGGGCTCTCGCCTCAGTACTGGTGGGGGAAGGTGCTGCACACTGCAAAAGATATCTCTTACAAAAGAACTAATTTTTATACAGCGATTTTGGGGGGGTGTCACAGTTGTCCAGAGACGCTTCTCTTAACTTTCTTTTTGTTTTTGTGGGTTTTGGGATTAAATCCATGAGCCCAATGCAGCGAAAATTCATTTAATGCTATTGCCACAGAATTGAATTAAAAGGGTTCTAAGCCTTTGTTGTTTTCATTTAAAAGAAACATGTTTTTAAAAATACAAATACCACTTCTTTTTGGTTGCCATTCTTTTGCGCAATTTTAAACACCCGGGGTTAATTAAGGGTTGCTCTGTGTTGGGGGACTAAAAAAAACCGTCTTTTTAAATGCCAAAAAGACATTTTGCCTGTAGCAAAATTACCCCGGGGTTTTATTACAAGTTTTTTGTTGTTCTGTCCCATAAAATACATGCCATTTTTAACCGCTACAAAGTGGTAGTTTTTGGTTGCTAAAATTTCTTTTGGCAATTTACACCCAGGGGTTAATTAAGCGTTGTTTGCTTTTTTGGTGACTAAAAGAAACCCTCTTTTTTTTCCCCCAAAAAATACATTTTTCCTGTGCTAATTCTAACCGAAAGGGTTAATTTCAAGTTTTTTCTTTTCTGTGTACCGAAAAAAAACACGCCATGTAACCAAAAAAGTGGAATTTTTGGCACCAAATTTTTTTTGCGAATTTAATCCCAAAGGGTTAACAAGTATTTTTCGCAGTTTTACTCAGTAGAAAAAACTTTTTTTTTCACCGCCCGCAAATTTTTGTAGATATTTTTTACCCAAGGTTAATTAGCCGTTTGTGTTTTTTTCAGTAAAATACACATGTTTTTTCCAGCACATACAAGTCATTTTTTCCCGCCCCTTTTTTGGGCGCAATTTATATCCAAGGGTTTCCCCGCTTTTTTTGGGTTTTTTGGGTCAAATACAGGGGGGTGTATTTACTTACAGATTCTTCATCAAAAAGGTCTGTAAATTTTTGAAAAAAGTATGCGAAAGAGGTGGTGGCTTTCACATCGATGGCAGGGCACAAACATCCTGGGGCGGCCCCGGTCACAGCACAACAAGGGAGTCGCAGCAGGGGTCAACCCGGGGAGGCCACAATGAGCTGTCATTAGCGGGTGTGTTGTTCGCAACTCAAAGGGTTTTTTTATTTTTGACAAAGGGCAACCATTCCCCCCGATGCATCTGAAAACCCCACCAAAGTTTTGGGATCGTCAGACAAAACCCCCTTTTTGGATGGGGGCCCCGGGGGGGGTAGTCCCCCCACTGCCTCAAAACCCACTGTCCCTTCTGGTTCCCACAGCCAGAGTCACATGTGGTTGGGGTCAGCGCACTATATGCGAGGGTGAACAATTTTGGGAGGGAGTCAAAGCTCTTGGCAGCGAAGAAATGGGGCAATTCCCCGCTTTTTGCAATAGGCGGCAAAGTAAGGTTGAGAGTGGATGGGAGGGCATTTGTGGGGGTAGCCTCGCATACCCAAAACCGGGGTAAGGACGCTGACTGAAACACAAAAAGATGATGAGTAGCCGATCACTTGGGGCCCCGGGTGAGGCAAGGGTTCATCATCGTAGGAAAAGAGGGCGTCGCTTGGGAGGAGCGGGCGCCAGCAAGTGGGTTGTGTGGCCTTGGTCAGCGGGGGATGCAGCAGTGTGAGGCCCGGGAGCTTGCAGGCCAAGAAAGTAGGCAAGAGGCTCAGCGGACCCCGGGGGGTGAGTAAATGTGGGGAGGTTGGGGGAAAAAATGTTCAGGGTGTGGCAGTTCTTTGCTAAGACAAAAAGGGACCCCAAATATGGGTATATTAAAAATTGAAGGCAAAAAAGTAAAGCGTGGCAAGGAGCTAACTTTGGGGCCCCCAGGGCCCCTTTGTCACACATGAGTGTCACATCCTGGCCTGGGAAAAACGTGGCTCGATGTGGTGGTCCACCCTGCCTCCGCAGAACAGCGCGCGTCCCGTGCCGAGCCTTTGCAGCCGTCAAGGTTTCCACCACCTCGCAAAAGGGCTTTTTCTCTTTGACTTCACGCGTTCTAAACTGGTTTTGCCCCGGTGAAAAAAAAAAAAAGCCCCAACGGGGGGAAATGCTCCGCGTCAGCAGCAAGAAACATGTGTGGCTTTCTCCGGAATGAAAAACGGAACCAGGTGAAGACATTGGGGAGAAGTGGTGTCCGCGCGCACAAGGGGGGATGGTCCAGCACCGCATGGCGCATGTTGTTCAATTGGTTGTGAAAAAGGTTCCTAAAGTCTTCCCAAACCGACTTCGAATTCTGAAAAGGGTCGGGGAAAACTGTCAGCACGTACCCTTCCTACAAAGCCAGGAACACCCCCCTCGAATTGCAGCGGCAGAAGGGCCCCCCCCCAAACACATTGTACGATTTTTCCCCCCTTTGGGAATTTCCCAGCTGAAGTTGGACCGACTGTATGAACAGAGAAAGGCCTTAAACGATTTTTTGATGACAAGGGGGGAAGGGTACTCCCCTGTGTAAATTTGAGTAGCAGTGGCAGTCCCTGCGGGAAATGGCTTTTTTTGAGCCATTCGAGGAGGGGAGTTAGGGCAGTCGCCCGGAAGGGAGATAACGTCATTCATGTTTATTCCCGGAAAATGCTAAAAAAAAACTGTCAGGCGGGGATGAAGACGTGTTTTGATACATCTTCGGCCCCTATGAGTCCGGTGGGGACTGAAATGGAGGAGGGGGGGGACATTGGAGCGAAGCATTGTTTGGGGAAATGAGGGATTTTTACCCCGGGAAAGAGGGAGGAGCCGGAGCAGGGTGAGGTAGGGGGAGTGGGAAGCGAGGGGGGGTGCCGCAAACACCGTGGCAGTATACAGTAGGATAGAGGCAGGGACCCTCGGGTACTTGTGCAATGGCCCCCGCATGTGTTTTGTGGCTAGGACCGAATAGTACCTTCCCCGGAAGAGGGATGACTTCTGGCTCCCACCCTATTGGACCCTCGTTTGGGCCAAAATGGGGCCTTTTTTCCCCCCTGTGAAAAGGGAGGGGCAAACTCAAAATTTCTTAGGGAAAAACCTGAGTCGTGGGCCCTGCCCAGTTCGGATGTCCCCCCCTCTGACAAATCTGAAGGGGGGGTTTTCCCCC